>JAOXOE010059348.1:0-32446 GCA_028565055.1 Phoeniculus purpureus | reverse complement strand
GGAACTTCTTCCCAGTGAGGGTGACGGAACACTGCAACAGGCTGCCCAGGAAGGTTGTGGAATCTTCTTCTCTGGAGACGTTTAAGACCCACCTCGATGTGTTCCTGTGTGACTTGATCTAGGTGATCCTGCTGTGGCAGGGGGATTGGACTAGATGTCTTCTGAGGTCCTTTCCAATCCCTAATATTCTGTGATTATGTGAATTCCTTCCTTTAGAAAATTAAGGGAATGGTAGAGCTGGGATTTTTAATTTTAGTCTTATTTTTTCACCCTCAAGTCAGTGAATAGTAAACATTTTCCTCCTAGAGGAAATCCACCACTCTCACTACATACAAAATAATTAGCTCATAGAAAAATTCAATGGGAGTTTATTTTTTTTAAACCTATATGGTGGTTGTTTGGCAACAAACAGAAAATTAGACTTCAGCAACTCACGGAAAGGTACTGTATGTGTTGTGGAGATTAGAGGGAACACTGGTGTGTGTATAGCATTGCTCTATGGTGTTTTCAGCTGATTTGTATTGGAAGACTGCAGTCTGTAAACACCATAGTCTGATATAAATGCACTCTGTGTTCCCACTATAAAGAACACTTCAATTTGATGATGCCAGCCAACCTGCCTGCTCTACCAGATACAGGAACATTGGGTGTCTGAAATGAAGCTGAGGAAACAGCCTAGAGAGACTGCATTTGCTTGCGAGTTTTAATTAGCTGTTCTCGTCGCTCAGTTCTCATGCAGGATTTTCATCCTTCAAACACATTTTAAAAATTCATAGTGTTTACTGCTTGTTCACATTGCAGGCCATTTCATTTTTTTTTGTCATACATTTTTATTGTCTTGCTTGAAAAGTATTGATAGTCTGTTCTTAAATCCCTTACTGCCCTGGTCTTTCTTAGTCCAAGTTGCTTAGTCATTTCTTACACATGTCATAGGAGGTCACATAGCCTTCGTAGCATTTTCTTTCTCTACTCCCTTTAGAACTTCTTTATGCCTCAAAGAGCTTGCTTCTTTATTTCTCCTTAAAGTATACCAGCGTTATTTCTCTACTACATCACTAGGCCACTCAACTCAGTGAATAAATCTTCCCTGTGTCAGGTCATCTCTATTTCTTTGCATTCTTTGTATAAAAATGTGGTGGTTCAGATTTGTCAATAAGAAATTATCAGGATTCTTCTGCTAAAATTCCTTTAAAGAGGGAAATTGTACAACATATCTTAACTATTATCTTTCACATTTGAGAACCCATCTCTGTGTTCTTAAGGAAGTTTTGTGCTCTTAGTATTTATTCCCTGGAGCCAAAGGGGTTTTAATGCAGAGGTAACCTTTTTTTCAAGGTTCTCTATCAGATGTTGTTGGTTTAGAGCTGCCTTGTTTTGGTATACAGGTAGTTAATGGCAATTCAACTTTTTAATCTGTTTTGCTTTTGTTTCTGGGCATATCACCTTAGACCTTTTTGTGTTGTGTGTGTGCCCACATGTGCATGATGTGTGCTTTCATGGTTTTGTTGAAAGCTGATCTTTGTGTTCCTGAGCACTTCTTTCCATCACATTATTTTGAAGCATCACAAGCCTTTTGTTGCTTCAGCTCTTACGAATGTTGTTATAATGATACCTACAGCCCTGGGCTGAGGATGAGCCTTCAGTGTGCTGGTTGCTGTATAAGCTTGTACAATGAATTAGTAATTTTGCATTGCAAATTCTTTGAGATTAAAAAGTCAGATTTAGAAGAAGCTGTATTTAATATTATCATCCTTTTTTTTATAAATGAGAGGAACTGAAGCATTGAGACAAGTGAGGAACTTGCCCAAGGTCAGAAGGGAAACTGGAGCTGCTGCCTCATCTCCCTAGCTGCATTTTGCACGACCTGAATGCACACTGATCCTTCATTTCAACTTCTCAAATGTGGCTCTTCAGAGTGCTTCAGGCACTTTTCTTAAATACAAATTTTGTAGAATCTTTTTTGTTGTTGTTTTTATTTTCCCCAGTTTGTTTTGAAGAAGTAAATAGATAGTAAAATTAAAGAAAGGAATTGCAATGCAAATGATTTTCCATAAAATGAGAATGTGGTAGAAGCAGATGGAAATATAAAAACATTCTGGCTTTGATTTTGTGATGATCTATAACTTCTTTCTTTAAAAGCTTTAGAAGATTATGAAACTGAAGCACAGAAAAAAGAAGACTATAAAACTCTGCACTTGAAAAGGACTGAAGTTTTGGCGACCTTCTGAAGAAATACTTTATAGTGGTAGAGCCAGTTTAGCTAAAGAATAATGCCTAAGATTATATTTTCAAAATGGACTTCCAAATTTTCTTTTTTCCTAGTCATAAGATACTCTCAAAGTGGGCAGAGCAAGCCCTTTTCTGGTCTAACATTTTCATGTTGATGGACAGTGTGAAGAAGAGTTTGGCTGAGTCAGTGCCCTTGGTCCTCCAACCTGGATTCTTGCCTATCTGTCTTTCCCTACTTGTTTTCTTCTGTTTACTCCCCAGATTTTGCATATTCTAGAAGAAACTGGCAGAATTTTAAGGTTTCAGATTATAATCCACTACTACGGTTGATTTGGCTGAGAGGTGCGATGAGTGTGTTGTTCATGAGTAGCAGTGCTGGTTTGATGCAAATGTAAAGCATTATACTTACAATTCAGCTATCGCTAAAGTCATCCCAAAATAGGCTGGTAACTATATTTATTTTTTAAGCTTATTTGTCTTAATTTCCAATGCACAAGACCATAGTGGGAAACATCAGGGACTGAGTAAGATCCTGCTGGTGTCGTTACACTGCAGAGGATGCGTGCCTGTGGTTGTAGCATGTGAGACATGGGGCACTTCCTAAATAAGTTTCTTAATTGTTGATGAGTGTTTATTATTATATCTGGTAATTTTATGTCTGGGATGTCTGAAAAGGAGGTGCTAGCATTGCTATGGCAGAGCAATGCAGAAGAGCAATAGTGTGTGTGGGAGGGATAATGGCGATTCTTCAGATTTCACTGGTCATTGGGACCGACAAGAATAACAGTAACCTTGCTGGTGGCCTCCTGTTCAGTTGTCCCTGTTACAGGGATGCCTGAGAATCATGTAGGTCTGTGCTGATTCCAAAGACTTGTTGAGTCTTGAGCCAGTAAAAAGCACCATTTCTTGCACTGGATCTCTTAACCATGAGCAAAACTCCATCAACCTCGGAACTACTCGGTGTGCTCAGACCCTTTGCTCACTACCATGGAAGTAGAGTCCATGGGTTATCTTGCTGTACTGAGCTGTGAGTGTTCCTTTTATAGCCTTTCCATACTATATGTTCATTTAGGATTCCTTGTTAGTAAGAAATCAGTCTACAAACTTCCTTTTAATGTTGGAGATTTTTTTCCCTCTGTCCCAATTAAGTTTGTAAATTGAAGTCTCTTGTTGCTGCTAATGTGCTCATTTAATATTTTTAATTTCTCTTATAATTTCTGCATATTTGGGGGGAATCAGGCAGTGTGTAGTAATTCATATTAGCAACATGATCTGCTCATTCACCTGAAAAATGCAGCCTTAAAATAATTTACCTCTCTGAAAGTTAGTTAGAAATGTAACTGAGATAAGTGCTTGATTCCGATTCAGGTAAATTCAATAAGCAGCTATTTATGCAAATCCAGTTAGCCTTGCAGTTCAGACATTCAATTAATAATGAGATTGATATGTGAAAAATTCACTTGCATAATCATTAGTTTTCAAAATGCTGTACAGAGAGGGCTGTAACATATTTTCTTGTTATAGATGGGAATGAGAGGATTTCAGCGCTGAGGTGGTTTGCTGATTAAACAAACCCATGAGCCACTGACAGAACGGAAATGGGAACACACTCAGCCTTGCCAAGCCCCATGAGTGGTTCTGGTAGTGACAACAAGCAAAGGTCATCTGAAATCTTACCTGAAATAATGATTTACAGATATAACATACAATGTTATGTATGTAATGAGTATTTAAGAGATGGAGTTACTCATGCATGTGTTAGGAAGTGGTATATCACAGACTCACAGAACATTAGGGATTGGGAGGGACCTCAAAAGATCATCTAGTCCAATCCCCCTGCCAGAGCAGGATCATCTAGACCAAGTCACACAGGAACACGTCCAGGTGGTTTTTAAACATCTCCAGAGAAGGAGACTCAATATATCACATGGCCTATAATTAAGGATTTTATTTTTCCTTAAATAGGATAGAAGGATATTTATGCTATCAATAATTTATATGCCTTGGATTCATTTATTTTTTTCAGCTTTAAAATTATTTGTAGGGGGTCTAGACACATGCTTTGTAGGAAAAATACCCATGAGGGTTCTGTATCGTAAAACTCTTGGCAGCATCAGGGGACTTGATTAGCTTGTGGAGCTACCTGAAGTGTGAGAGAAAGTGTCAAAAATGCAACTTCCACTAAATTATAGAGAAACTGTAAGTGCAATATAAATGAAATTAGAGCTGGGTGAGAAAATACGGTTTCATCATAAATCAAGTGATATTTCAGGTGAAATGAAAAGTAAATGTACAGGCAGGATATTGCAATTGAGTCACGTTCCAAAAATATTAAAAGGCTTCAAAGTGAATAATTGTTTCCTCTCATGAGTTCCTTCCCAGCATTGCGAGCTCACGTGTAGTATTGATGTATCGCACCAGTCACCTGGAATGCTCCTCACTGCTCGAGTAGACAGAGTCGCGTTCATATTTCTGGCGGTTTCTCTACATTGTAAGAAGCATCATGGGAGCTTATTAAGTTCATTAGAATACTGAAGAAATGTTAACAGCGGTTCTAAGAGCGTCTTTCCTCCAAAACAATTTTTGATACTTTGAGAGGAAAAATACAGGCAGCAAGTGCTAGAAGGAGATTCTTGCTGGAGAGCAAACACAAGTAGCTACTATTGCGGTTTACAGTTGTCGAATCTGCGAAGCCTCTTGGTTTAGGGAGTCTGTCTGTTGTCACTCTTCATTTTTTTCACACCATATGAATAAATATCTTACAAGAGCTAAAATACTAAAATTAAGTTCTGGTAACAAAATGCAGCTTTCAAATATCTCAGCAGAGAAGACGTTGAGGTGTCTGGGGCATCTGTTGATCTGACAAGCTGTATTTTAAACAACTATATACCTTAAAGAACTGTGTATCTCTCCTTCTCTAAGAGCACCATCTGAAGTTGGTGCTTCTCATGTGCAGACGTTGGTAATGTGAGGAGTTACAGTGGTCCAGAGCACCATCTTATTTGGTTCAGTAGTTAGGATTCAAGAAAATTTATCAGCTGAGAAGCAATGGGTCCAGTAAAACCAAAACTCTCACCAGTTTGGACTGAGAGTGAGGAGCTGCTGCATGGTAATAGCTAAGGAGAAAAACAGAGAAAGAAATGCAGTCAGCATGAGGGCAGTCAGAAGCTGGGATGGGCAAGCAAGGGTGTTAGGAGAGTAACAGGGAAACCTTACGCACCTCTGGCATGGAAAGAGGAGAGGCTTGAGCCTGGTTCTGCAGAGTGAATGATGATCCCTGCAGAGATGTTAGAACTCTCCTTCTCACAGTTCCTATTTGCTGTGGCATGTTTTAAAATTATTGTAGTTGACAGAGAAGTGCAAAGCTGAGAAGTATTGTTAAGACAAGGCAGGATCAGTGTAGATACTGAACACAGAGTAACAGCAATAAGCAGGAGCAGTAAAGGAACGCAGTCAGCGTAAGTCAGAGGTCGGTTAGTTGATGAAGAAGCTTATGCATCACAGTAACAACAATAGCGGGTAGGATTTTGAACCTTCTGATATTTTCTTTAGTTCAGCCTCAATTTCTGAGCTGGTCTTGTGACTCTTAAAGAGGTTGTGGAAGTCAGAGCTGGCTGGGGCTCAGGAGCTCTCCCAATCTCCCATTTTGTCTTTGGGTAACCCAGATTTCCAGTCCTTTTGAAGGATTTCCAAGTAGCTAATTACGTAATTTGCCCCGCTTTTTCTTCCCCTTTTGTCCTTCCCCCCCTCCCCCCTTCTTGCCTCTCATTTTTTTCCCTTTTTATTTATTCTTTTGTAATTTGGGGTTGTGGTTTTTTGCAGCATGATGCCTCTTGCAGGGAGATGTGAAGCAGACTACTGTGTGTCCTGTTGTACCTAACTAGAAAGAAAACCTTTCTCATCTAGTCATCCTTTACATCAATGTTCTGAGCCCTTGTTGGAATGATGCATTCCCAGGCGGCACCAGTACTAATGTGGATATTGAATTTGGAATAGATTTTTATGACACGTGCATCAGAGTTTTGAAGATCACTGGGGAAAGTATTTCTACTGAGTGGAGCCTGGTGAACAGCTTACAATGCCCAAAATAGCTGTAGATTTCAGACGCTGTTGCAGTTACAGGCATTAGAAAAAGCAAACAGGTGAAGGAAGATGTTTTCTTTGTTTCATGTGTTTATGCTGGTTCCACCGTGAGCTTTCAGTAACAGTGATTGCCCCTCAAAATAAATCACTTTCAGAATTGAAAGAAATAATAACCCTTTGGAAACCTCGGATACAGTCATTGATTTCAGCTGACTGCAGAAGAATTTTCCAAGCAGTTGTGACAGTAGATTTACAAGCCTGTGATGCAGAGTTAAAACAAAACCCTATTGTTAGCACAGAGGCTTTTATTTCTCTGTCTGTAAAATGGCACAGAACAGATTGAAAGATGCCACAGTAAGACGTTTTGTTCTTTGATTTCAGCTTTGATTCTCTTCAAACATGCAGCATTAGCACCTTGATTTAGATGTTGTCAGTATAAACGCAAAATAGATGAATTCAGAGGGGTCCTATGAAAGAGGAGACTGCCATGTGAGAGAAGGATGATTTCATTACTTATTCTCAGTGTGGCTTCCCAAACACTGAAATGCTGGTGTTCTTGAAAGACAACTTCTAGTGGAAGTGACTGTAAAAATGACACAGTGGAGTAATTACTAGTGGAACATCGTCTTAGGATGCATTAATGCAAGAAGTTTCTTTTTCTAAAAGGCAGTCGGTTGGCTGGGCTTGTTCTTTTCTGGTTCTGTGCCTCAGTTTTCTTATCTGTAAAATGAGGATCTCATACATTAACTGCTTTTTTTTTTTGATTCTTGAGTAATGTGCTATAAAAATGCTAATTTTTGTTTTTTTTTTCAGTCATAGGTTTAAAATTCCTTAAAGCAGTCACGAAGGTATCCATTTAAATTTCCTTCTGACTTTTAATTCAAAGGAAAATAGTAATTCAAAAGATGGTAGTATATGAGGCCAGCTGAGTTCCCTTTAGACTGTGCATAATTCATTTCTAGAATAGCTGAGTCAACCATTTATAACAGTCCTTAAAGTAATAAGCCAGAAAGCCAGTCTTCAGAAAGGTCAAGAAGACCAAAACATGATCTTTCTCTGAGTTGTAGCTGCTCTTGATAAATCTCTTTTCATTTGTAATTTATTGTTTGCACTCAGCATGCGTCTACAATTCCAGAGCCTCTCATGTGCTCAGAATAAGTTGTTGTATTCTTAAGTTTAGGCTCACAACCTAGTGATTGAGTAATAATGGAACTGGGACAAATTGTTTTGATTTGATCACATGAATTGTGTGATTATCGGCAGAGTAAGTAAACCATCCTCACTAAATTTGTCTGTCATGATAAATAAGTGAAAGACAACATCACTTACCGCTGATTACTGTATGTGGGATTGACAGATCTGCAGCCCAGCTTGGCACTGGTAGCATTTCAGCATCAAAGCTGATCTATGGTGTCAGTTGTCATACACAGATTTGAGAAAGCACAGCAGAGTCCATATGGTGCCATAGCGCTGCAGTGTATAGAGCAGTGCTGTGGAGCTCTTGTTTATGTCATACATTTTTATTTGATTTTGTATTTACCTAGCACACTGACAGCACCTAACAAGTATCAGCAAACCAATACCTATGGAGATAATATTTTTTATTAGCATAAACAATACATTCAATCAGGCATAATAGTTTCATTTACTGGAGAGACTAAGATTTATTACATTGGGTTTTTTTTGTCATTTAAGTAAATAAATAATATTGTGTGTGGCTCATAATCTTCCATGAAGCCCTTTATTATTTTCTTCCTTTTCTAGCAATTCATAAACACAGTAAGTAAAATTCTGTACTTAAATAACATTAAAATGGTGAAAGAAATTAAAGTCATAGCAGCATGAAAAAGAAGTACAGCCTGCCAGAAGAAATTCAAATGTGCTAATTTTGATTATTTATGTTGCAATCGACATGTTGAACATAGTTTTGCAAGGAATGTGTTTGTGAATTTCCAATGGGATTTAAAGTTACCGGGAAAAGAAAATGCACTGTGACTGTAATTTTCTTGCTCCACCGCTGGCACAAACTTTAAAACTGTGTTATTTTATCAGAACACATTTAAGCAGTGCAACACAATGGGTGGTGTTGTTATGGTAAGATAATCATCCCCCGAGGTGTGCTGAGACACAGAGTGGCTGATTACCTCTAATCCTGTTGGGATGTAATTATTTCATGGTAACGATATTCTTGGAACTGCCTTATTGCTGTTATCAAATTTCCTTTAGCTTTATATCTAAACACATTAAGCAATGACTTTGTCAACTCCGAGGTCTGTTGAGATTAACCTATCTTCTCACAATGGTTAATTGGCAGTTGAAATATTTTTTCAAATCTGGTTTCAGTTTTCTTGGGAGATTCCAGCAGAATTGCAAGCAGAATGGTAGAAGATTCTGATACATCCAGATGAAGCTGCAAAGCACAAAGAGTTTTATAAAATGTGTTAAAATTAGAAAAACAGTCTTGTCCAGCAAGGATTCCAAGAGGATTAAGAATAGGTCTGTGCTGAAGCCACGCCAGGTCTGTAGCCCTCCTGTTTTCAGCACAGGCTAAGATAGATCAATGAGCCTGAACCACAGAAACTCACTAGGAAAGGCAACGTGGAGTTCCTAGCAAGATTTTGTTGATGGCTTTAAGAGAAATGCAGCACCATGCGGTTTGTTTTACTCTTTGGGTGACTTTACAGTCTGTGCTGAGCTTCTTGCTAATGAAATAGGGAGCCAAGGGTTCAATAGACTGGTGTATGTGCTGTGGCTGCAAGGCAGACATGCCACTGGCTCCTGTTTATATAAACACTTGTTAGGGGTTCAGACATCTGGAGTTGCCTGATCAAAGCCTAAGCTATGAATCAAGCCTTTCCACTTTCCTTCAGATCTACATCCTAGGTCAGGCTCCTAACATAGAGAGAAGTGCAGGAGGACGGGAAAACGTTGCAGGCTGAATGCTGACAGCCACTTCTGCAGTGTTTATTTTGTTCTGCCTCCTGAAGATTGTTCTCAGCTATTCAGGCAAACTGGTTACCTGAAGGGAAGCTCAATGGTGGCTTCTTACAGACCAATTCACTAACTCTTAATTGGTAGAAATAGTAGAATAAAATGGTGGAAATGAAGAATAAAACTTCAGTTTCTTTGGATATATTCAGTCTTTATCTATGACCAAATCAGGATATTAATTCAAAGACTATTTGGAGTTATGTGTGATTTCTGTGGTTACAGGGTATACTTACACCACAGGGCAGACATTTCACAGCCTCTTGCTTGAACTTGCAAGAGCATGCACTGGGTCTCCTTACATCTCAGCCGAAGACACTACAGCTCTGATGTCTTTCTTGGTAGTTTGTAAAACTGAAGAATGGATTGAGGACTTAAAATGCATTAAGCTGAATTTTGCATTTTGTTGTAAGAGAAGAGGAGGAAATTTATCAGTCAATAAAGGTGTATTGTTAAGTCATCGCATTTTGAAACTATTGAGCCCTTCCTGGAGACGAAGAATTATTCTGCTAAACCCTCTGACTGAACCCTATTTACTTGAGCAGGGACGGGGAGTTGAAGAGTCCCTTTGGGGCAGAAGAGATTATAGAATGAAATAGAAAGGTCTTGAAGAAAAACCCCTAGAAACAGTTGTGGGGAGAAGGCTTAGAGTAAGGTTCATGTCTTTTTGCTGCATAAATTTATGAAGGAAAGACTCCAGGAAGCTGAAGGAGTTGCACCATTTTTCATATATTGTGTCCAAAGCAGAGTAGGGTCTTTGCACAGCATGACAGCAGAAATTCACATGCTTTATTTTGATTTATAATTAGTGTGTGTACAAATGACGGCTTTTAGGAATGATCTTATAAAGAAAGGAGTAAAGGACAAACAAGATACAATGCTTTCTGGACCTTTGCCTATTCCACAAATCACATTCTCATCCAGGCTTTCTCAGCAGAACATCTTTGTTTTCTACTGAATGATGTACTCAAAGACAGTTGCATTCGTTTATTTTCTGAAGTAGGGCTTGTTTGCACTCTATTTTGGATGGATTTCTGTCTGATTATCCTAATGCATG
Source organism: Phoeniculus purpureus (assembly GCA_028565055.1). Lineage (NCBI taxonomy): Eukaryota > Metazoa > Chordata > Aves > Bucerotiformes > Phoeniculidae > Phoeniculus > Phoeniculus purpureus. The sequence continues at coordinate 22,089 of JAOXOE010059348.1, read as the reverse complement.
TTCAGTCCTAATCTGATAATCTCATCTGGACTATGAAGTGCTAACAAAGCTGTTATCTCTCATGGATGAGTTTATCTCAGTGAAGGTGATGATTTCCAAAGGGAATAAGCAAGAATACAGAGTGTGTATGCAGAGAATAAATTAAAATCCAGGTAGCACCTTTTAGTAATTAGGAAGTAAAATGGGAACTGAGTGGCTCAAAGTGCTGTGATTTAAAGTGACTTGTAATTGAGAGAGATTTGCAAGGTATGTGACTGTCCTGCAAGTTAACAGCGTTGAACTAAGAGGACAGAATACTTCTTATAATTGTTTTTGCAAGACAGGAGGTGTCAGCTTAAATGAATTCAGCTCAAGTTCCATCTGGTACAGTTACATTCGCCTGTCTGAATTGTCTTTGGAGTTTTACTGTAATATTTATTTATTTTTTAATTCTTGCAGACAACTTTTGAGCGAAATCATTGAACTTCTGGTCTGTGTTGTTGCAGATGGTTCTTAGAGCATATTCTAGCCTTGATAAAAGCAATTTTCATGATAAAATGAGTTATGAATTATTCAAAGAAACATCCGTCAAGCCTGCAATCACAACTCTTTATGGTAACCATAGGACTTTTGAAGATTAAAACATTGGCCTTTTGTTTTGGAGATGGGTTTTGATTTGTGTCAGTAACTCAGAGTGCCTCCTGTGACCAAATCTAGGAGTTCAGCTTTGTTCTGTGAAAGTTTTGTTCAGGATATGAGACCGTGATCTAATATTTGAGTTTTACTTTAGCAAGTTTGCTGAGTTACTGAAGGAAGAGACTGAACGGGTTTAAATGTTTGAGTAATAAATATAGAGTACTTGATAGGAATATTCCTACTGGGAGTTTAAATTCCAGTAAGCACATTTTTGTGTCAATGATAAGAAAGGAGAAAGAGTGATCAGTTATGGTGGGTACTACGTGATATGGTGGGTCCGCTGCCTGCCTTGAAGGGAGAGAAGGCTTGGCCTGAACTGTAAATTTCTGCTTGTAATGGAGGAGATGCCTTGTGATCCTGAAAAACAGGTGACTATTCCCAAGCACCAAAGTAATTGAGGATTTCTTGGTTCTGCAGATGTTATCCATATGAAAGCAGGTTCTGTGGAAGTGGAGGGAGAAAAATCAACCAGAAGGGGAGAAAAGGAGATGTGATTCTTAAATACACTCCAGTTTAAGAAACAGAAGAGTCTGAAGGCTGCCTTCATAGCAGAAAAGGGTAAATTGCTCTAGAGAGGATGACGAGAGCACTCTGCAGGCTGCAGAAAGTAAACTCATCAATTACCTGCAAAGAACAAGGTGAAGGGCCAACAAAGATAACAAGGCAGCAGAAGACACTCTGTAGGAATGTGGCCTTTCAGAAATTGCACTTCACCAAACACAGTTGCAGGGATTTTGGAAGGGAATAGAGGGAAACACCTGTCTGTCCTGATAATTTTCTGAGAAAACATTTCTGTCCCTTCAGTAGGAGTGGAAAGACAGAAGAAACCACTGGTGGGGGAACAGTGCTTAATGGGGTCTGTGCTACCTGGTTTGGTTTGTGCTTTACTACAGATTTTGTGCCAGTGTTCCCGGTTAAAATTGGCTGTGTGACACCTCAAGCAAACAACCTTGCTGATGAAATATTTTTGCAGATGTGCTGCAACTCTAGTTTCAGTGTGTGGAAGTTTGAGTGGAAAGGCATCTTCCCATCCTCTTTTGAAGTAAGAAGGAAACATCCTCATTCATGGAAGAACTCAGAGAATTGCAGCCCTCCTACTGTCTCTCTTGAGCATGAACAGCAGGGACACAGGGCTCAGGAGAATATTCACAATGTCTCTGAATGTCAGAAAGCTGAGTGAAGGCTGTACCTCTTGCAAATAAGGAGGAAAAAAAGACTTAGATTTCACATCTCAAAGTCTCTTTTTTCCAGATGTTATGATGCACAAGTTAAAGAGTTATGCTTTCCTTGGGTTTCCAACACCAGAGTCTGGGATTTTGCTGGAGACACTAATGATTGATTCATGTTGGTATGGTGCTCAAGGTTTAGCAATGGGCTTGGTAAACTTAGGTTAATGGTTGCTTTTGATGTTCTGAAATCTCTTTTCCAATCTAAACAATCCTGTGGATGTGTTTTTAGACCAATGCCTCCTTTGGGCTAATTGAAAAACAAAGGATTTTAATTTTTTGAAGTTATTTATGGTGAAGATAGCAACTGAAATCTTGGCTTAGGTAGTCTGGAATCCTTTCCATTTTCATTCAAAAAAGTTGCAATATTTCTTATAAAACTGACAAAATCTAATGTGTGGCGGGTTCAAGACCACAATTAAAGATAAAGGAAAAGAAAACAAAGCAGTTAGGCCTTGATGAAATCTCGGATAGAATTTGCCAGACAATGGATAGCTTAGGGAAAATGGAACAGGGTTTATTAACGCTATAACTGTGTACAGAAAAGAAGAAAAGGTTAAGCAAGTTAGTGCACACAGACTAGAAAGTGTGTCACAAATGCCATCACATATTCTGAGAAAATTGCAAGGTGACATTACTATTGTATTGGTCCTTGGTTTTTTACATTGGAGACCTGGGGAAAGAACATGTCAGTCAAGTAGAAACAGGTACCACCACCCTCTCTATTATTCATGTGTCGCCGCTGTTGTCTGAAAGACACTGGTAGCCTTGACTGTCTAGACTAGTGAACTCTTCTTCAGCACAGTTCTCCAGCACAATGCTGATCGAGCAGGACTGATTCCTTAGCACCTGAACTGCATTTCTCTATGCAGCAGACACACTTTCAAACAGCACCCAGTCTCTATCGTCCATGTCCAAGGTTAAGGATTCTTGAGTCCTTCCACTTTCTTCAGCTAAGCACAGAAGAATTCTCAAATGCCTCTCTTAAAGCTCCATCTCTCCCCAATACTCGAGCATCCCCAGATTTTCTCAGTGGCAGAAATGACAGACAGTCTCTCTTCCTGCTGATCAGTGTTTTCTAAGATGGCAGTGATGGCTGCATGGCCCCGGCCACGTGTGGGATTCTAGATGGAGACTAGATGGAGACTGCATGGTTGTGTCAGCAAGGCCCCCTCCACTCCGCAAACATGGCTGAGAGGGTTCCATGACCCTCATGCCTCCCTTCTCCTCCTACCTCAGCTACAAGGGAAAAGGGAAGAATCTTTCAGCTCACCATGGGTTGCTGAATGGTTGCTCTGTGAGGTGGGGGGGAAGATTGGCATTAAGTTGTTGCTTATTTGGTCTGCAGTGCCAGCCTGAGCTCGGTCAAAGCTGGGACCAGTCCTGGTCGGAGCCAGGGCCAGGATGGGCCAGGCCGGGCCAGGCCAGAGTTGGAGCTGGAGCCGGGCTGTCTCTCTGGCCATGGCAAGCCACCGCAAACTGCCCCATCCTGTCTTGCTCCTCCACTCTGGAAAGTGGGAGCAGGGCAGGGTGGGGGGTTGTCAGAGCCAAAGCCCCATGCTGGGAGGAAGACCCTAGCCAAAAGAGGCAGGGCCAGGATGATCAGCCCCTTTTATTTTGTCACCTAGCTCACCCCCACCCCAGGGCAGGTACCTGGGATGATTTTCTTAAAACAAAATGCACCTTTTTCCTCATCAAAGCACAAATCTTTACATCTGAAAATTCTGGTAATTTTCAAGCTGCCACAAACATCTGAATGATTTCATATGGCATGTTAATAAGGATTTTTTTAGTACCAGATAATCCTTGAGCTGTTCAGAGTATTATTCTTAGCACAGGAAGACAGAGTGACTGCTTTGGAGAGTTTATTATCTTTGAGCAAGAGTGTTACTATGGTTTAAATCCTATCAGGGGCTGTAACAATCCCTTCTCAAACCCTGTTTCTATAAAGCCCCTATTAAACTAATACCTCAGACTTTCTTCTTGAAATTAAAATAATTGTCTGTTTTACAAGTGAGTTGGACAGATGCATTATGAAGTACAGTGCTGGTGCAGGTACCCTGAAGACCAGTGTGTATTTTATTGGTGGGAGCAGTCTTGGAGCTGCCTGACAAGGATTTTGTGTGATACCTTGCAGCAAGGTGATGGCTTGGTGGCTCCTGGGCATCCTGGTGCACTCGTGGAGGAAGGAGGTGAGCTGCAGTAGCTGCAGGACTTGACATTGGTTGGCTGCCCTTCAATGTAGCAGCAGAGTGAACCTCCTTGTAGGCCAACATGCAGTGCATTGATAGGTTCCTTGGAGAATTCTTGTCATCTCCTGTCTGCAATCCATTGCCTTTTCTTTTTTTCTCATCTTTGGCATGCTGGTCCTTATGGCTGGCATGTTGTGGTTCTCATCCTATGAAAATTTTAGTACTCTGAGAGCAGACTGTTCTTCTTTTGAGAGTATGAGCTGGAGATAAAGGGTGAGTTGGAAAGGTGCAATTTTACCTGTGCCTTGCATACTTCACCAAGTAATTGTAATTATTTTTAGCTAGCCTTCAGTTAGCTGGTTGATACGATTTCTGTGTTGCTCTTATTCAGAAAGAACCTGATCTGTGCAACCTGGGTCTTTGAATCTGTATTCTGACAAGCAGACCTCAAATCTCTAGCCATCTTTCTGAAGTCTAAATAGGTTACTACTAATGATAAGTGAAAACCATATGGTCTACATGCCCTGCAGAAAGAGGCAGATCAGCTGCTATAGAGCCTCCAAGGTGGAGGGCCGTGTATGTGCTCATGTCAAAGTGTTCCTCTGCATGGACAGATAGTCATGGCAAGGATAATTAGAATTAGGTAACTCAAATGTAAGTCCTCAGTGCCCCTTTTTAATTTTACTGTAGTCTTATAGAGGACCCCAACTGTTTAGTTGGATTGGTGATTTAGTTCATTTTATTAAGTAGATGAGGTCCTATTATTTACCTCTTTTTGCTCTTAATCTCTTTCTCTGTCTCCAAAACAAGAATCTCCCAAACCAAAGTGAGAATGCAGTCTTTAAAATGTGCTATCTCTAATGACAACCTCTAATGCCCTTTAATTCTTCTCAAGATTATTTTCACTCTTGACATCTACTTGGCTCGTCACTGTCTTTTCACGTTTGTATCCTTTTCTGTGCTATTATTGCACTTCATTTTCTATCCTTTATTTTCCTTTTTACCCTCCCTTGAGCTCTTGACATCTTTTCCCCAATTCCTTCCTTATCTATTTCTCATAAGAACTGCAGTCAGGATCCTCCTTCAGCCATGATGCATGAGACTTGTGCTGTGTCCTGCCGTTGGCTGTGGAAGCACAGGGGTCTGCAGCACTGAGGATGCTCTGTATTCCCTCTGTACCCTGTCCTTGGGCTGAGTTGACACTTAAGAAACAGCAGAAAACAAATGTGATTATTTTCATTAGCCCAGGAAAATCTCAGTGGTGAACAATATGAACTGATGGCTGGAGGGGAGATGCACTGGTTGACTGCAGCAGAAGATGTGGGCTGTTGTGGTTCATGTTCAGTTTGAGCTGGTGCCTTTCCAAGCACCTCACAATGCCAGTGTTCTACTACCCACAGAAAGAACAGTGGCAAAGAATACAAAAAGACCTGTAGAACCACACTGAAAATCAAGTGGATAAAGCCAGTGTAAGAAAAATGACTAGCAGAGCAACAGTGCTGCAAAAATATTATTGCCAATGCTGTACCAGTGAAAAGAGGGACTGGGTCAGAAATGGACATCTGTACCCCAAACAGGAATTTTAAAAGCACTTTTGATCGCTAACATTGGTTACAGCAAATGGCTACAATCCTGTAGCACATACAAGAGACAAAAACCAGCTAATTTCTGTTCCTTTTTGGATTGGGTAGAAGTGTAAACCAGAAAGCTAGACCTGCTGTCCTTTAGAGACTGCACCGAGTGCTTTTCTCTGTCAGACACAGTCCAATTCTATCTGAATGGAGGTAGGAAAGAAAAATCTTTTCATTTATATACAATGTTTTTAGCTCAATTCCTTGGATTTTTTTTTCCTCATGGAACTGTGATCTTTTTTCTGCTACTACTGTTTGCAAATGGTTTTTTCATGAGGAAAACGTGATGTAGCAGTTGGTTGGGCTGTATTTACAATTAACTCCCTGCAGGTAGGATTCTGGCCTGTGCTGGCTGCATCTCACCTTTTTTATCTTTATTAATTTGAATTAATTTCTCCTCGACATGGAAGAGTTGCAAAAATATGGAGGTACTGAAATGCTCAGTAATTATAAGTCCAAAGAAGGAAATAATGGTTTTGAACTGGTTTTTATGAGTGTATCAGCATGGGGCTGGCAAGGGAGCAGCAGGCACCCTTTGCAGCCACATATTTTCCTGTGCTGGTGTATCTCAGTGGAGGTGCTGGAGCATCTTCAGCTCCTGGAGTTGTCATTCACTTATTTAGCAGTACTATTGCCATCAAAACAGCACAAAGTTATGTGTGTCAGAAAGTCAGGACTTGTGTGTGGTTTTGAATTTTCTCGAGTAGAGGGATCGTGGCCCAAATATCTCTGATGGTTCTAAAACTGTCTTCTCTGACCCAATCCTTGGAGGATGCAGACGGTCACAGGTATGTTAGCTGACAACATGTGTTTTGTTGCCTTTACAGTAATGATAGCTGAAAATGTCACTGCCATTACACAGAACATTTTATGCTGTTTGTTTAGAGCCCTTAAGCATTCTGTCCTGCTAAACAAAACTGCAAATTACTGGACCTGAGTAATCTTCCCTCAGTGGTTTGATATTTGTGTTTTTAATTGTCAAACCAATTACTGGGGCTTTCTGCTGGAGATGCTAATATTGTTTTGTGCTTAGCCAGGGGAAAAAATTCTAACCATCTTCTAGGAGATCATCTTCTGAAATACAGGAATCAAAAAATGCATACTTAAAACTCAGGGCAAAGGGTAAAAATGTTGGTTTTATTTGGGACCGACCGTGTCCTTTAGTCGTAATGAAATTAATGTTGTTGTTCATGTCTGGAAACCTCAGCTTGTGCAGGGAATTCAAGTTTGTTAGGGAAGAGGATAAATTCAAATTTATTGGTGAAGGAACTTGTAAAAGCTGTGATGAATATAACAGCCTGTGTTGAAAATCATGTCTGAGTTTCTTACAAACAGGGTCAGTGTAGGTTTACACAGTGTCAATGGGTTGTCTTTTGTGCTGGGCTATGGAGTCTTTGAGTGCACTTTCCCTCATGCTTGAACTCTGATTCTCAAGGCCGTGTGATGTTTTAAAGAGACGTCGTAAATGTGAGCATTTATACTGATCACAAATCTAAAGTCTCCAAGAGGGTGGAAGGACAGGGGTGTGGAAAGCAGCAGTGTGAGGAATGTGAGATGGTTCTTTAAATCGGAGCTATGGGTGGATTCTTACCCCATATGAGCTTTAAATGATTTCAGGGGCCAAAAATCTCTGAGAAATTTTACTGTGTTGTCCTATCTGAAAAGGAGAACTGCCTTCCTAATGTGTTCATTTTTCTGTTAAAGTATGCAGAAACATTTTATCAGTGAGTGTTTTCAGCTGGCATATAAAGAGGGGAAGTAATGGGCTGGGCTCCCTTGGAGCAAAGTACCTGATGTGAATTAATTGCCACTGCCTAATCATGCGTATTCTGACCAGAGAATAAAAAATGATGATTAGAGTCAGAAGAAGCGTTATAATGGAGCCTGGCCATGATTTGGACAGTTGGGGTGTTTTGGGGATGAGCCACAGTACTCCTTGGTACAGACACACACACTGAGATTGTACCTTTGTTGTTCACATTTAGCTTCTAAACAGTGTGACCTGGTCATACAATAAACCCTATTTAATAGCTAGTACTTGCACATCCTTTGAGAACAGTCTGTGGCTGTGACTCTGTGAGGACCCATCTCACATGGAATAGGCTTCTTATCTCAGAAATGCAGCGCGCATATATATATATTTGTATATATTCACTGGGGAATATGTTCATCGGCACCAAACTGCTCTGCAAAACTAGATTTTTGCCTAAACACGTTTTTTGTTTGGCTGGATGCTTTTTCAGACACCCCGGGGAGTTCCATGTAGCTTTAACAGGATTCTGTTTTCATTGAATCATACAATCACTTAGGGTGGAAAAGACCTTTAAGATCATTGAATCAGATAGCACTGTGCGATGTCCCTAAGTGTGATGTCTCTGTGTCTTTAAATGGTTCTAGTGGTAGGGACTGCCCTGAGAGCCTGTTCCAGGGCTTGACAAGCCTTTCAGTGAAGACTTTTTTCCTAATATGTTGCCTAAATCTCCAGAGAAGGAGGCTGCACAACGACCCTGGGCAGCCAGTTCCAGTGCTCCATCACCCTCACTATGAAGAAGTTCCTTTTGATAATTATGTGGAACCTCCTATGTTCCAACTTACACCTATTGCCCCTTGTCCAATCACTACATGACATTGAGAAGAGCCTAGCTCCATCCTCCTGACACCCACTCTACACATATTTATAGACATCAATGAGGTCACCCCTCAGTCTCCTCTTCTCCAAGCTAAAGAGACCCTCAGCCTCTCCTCATAAGGGAGGTGCTCCACTTCCTTCATCATCCTTGCTGCTCTACGCTGGACTCCCTCCAGCAGCTCCACATCCCTGTTGAACTCAGAGGCCCAGAACTAGACAAATTTCCTTGCAATCACAGAATAAAGGGTCGGTGATGGTGAATTCAAAGCGCAGATGGAGAAGAGGCTCAGGAGGTGGTCTGGTGTGTAACCACATCCCACTGATAGGCCCTTGACAGGCAACATGTGCTGGCTGCAGCTTGACATTTCAGGTTCTCAAGTAAGCGGCTTGTGATGGGAAAGTAGGTTGCTTTATCTGGCTTTTGAGAGAAGTGGAGGGAAGAAAGAAAGGAAGGAGGAAGAAAGAACAAAATAATTTACTTTTTGGTCTTTCTACTTAAATTAAGACTGTCAGGTGGCTGTAACTGGGGGTGGGGAAATCCCCACTGTAGGTGCATGTGGTGCACTTGACCCATTTTGCTTAACTCATGTGGTTTGAATGCATCAGAATAAGGGAAAAGTAGCAGCTCAATAACTTACATTATTGAGTCTTCTGCAGCAATGGGTGTTCAAGCCAAACGTAGGTGCACCTTATGTATCCAGGCACAGCATTCTCTATTTTCTTTTATTTCTAAAGCAGTGATGGTTCCCGATGACTCATTTGTTCTCACTCATCTTTTGCTTGTATTGATTTTGCTTTGTCGCTATCTGGATATTTATACAGCCCCCATTGCTGTCCTCTGTGAACACCTCTATGCCAGCATTGTTTCATCCTACAGACTTCCTCTGGAGTAGAGGGAAGTTGTAGGAAAGATATAATTTGCTTCAGGTCATATGGGAAATCTATGTCCAACCTTGAAAGCAAGTGCTGTTCTCTGAGCCCAGCCTAGTGCCTGATGCAATGAAGTGTCTTTCTGTTCCGCAGTATGTCATTTCTCCTTGATATTTTCCTTCTTGGCAGCTGATGTCATCTGCTTTTTTCCCTTCAATTATGCTTTTAGCATAGAAAATAATTGCAGGGAACGAGAGAAAAAAAAATCTTCTGAGAATTCCCATGGATTCTCTTCTACTTTGAAGCAAGTAAAAATCCCTCTGGCATTACTGGAATTTTCTTGCCTGCCACAATTTGAGAAGTCCAGAGGATTACATACAAAGAAATAGAAAGGCTGCATTTTAGAAACGGGGTCTTTAACAGTGCAGTCTGACTGAAAAGTCAGAGACGCTATCTCATTTGGGGCCGGTCCTGCTGTTACAATGCAGAGGAATAAGATCAAGCCTATCGCTGGTGACTTCAGTGACAACAGCCCTTACATAAAACCTTTAAAGGGACTCTTTGTGCTCAACAAGCCCGGCAAATTGAGTCCTGATTGTAAGTACAGAGGGAAGACAGACTTGGTAAAGTTGCCAGGGTCTGTAATAAACGCAAGGGGAGAACGTAGCAAACTTCACGAAAACCTGTGATATGCAGTAAAAAGGGATAAAAAGGGCAAAAACCTGTTGAAGATAAGATTTCATTCGTGACTTCAGTGCATCATGTTCCTGACAAGGCACCTCGAGGCCCTAGTCCTAATGGTTCTAGTGATTTAAATTGAATCAATTGGTTCAAAGCTAGAACCAATCGCTCTTTTTGGAAGTGAAACCTAAAAGCTGTAGCTTTTTTCCCTTTTATTCCCCCATTATTTTAATATAGGTGGCTTTTAAAGTCTGTTCCCTTATAATTTAAATCACACTTTCAGAGTGTTCTAACCAAAATATTGAAATCGTTCGTACATCCTTCAACAAAGAATGTCCTATTTACGAATTGGCTGCTTTGCACTGGTAGGGCACATAAGAAATGTTAAATCCCAGTGACTACTGTCATCTTGCTTTTGCATTTGCTCCCCTACCCTCTCGAAACATTATTGGCACAATTCCATAACAAGCATAGGAAGTAGATATATTTAAAAATATTAAATACATATATTTAAAAAAACTAAATGCATTTATTTAAATACATCTGTTTTAAGAATAGGTGTTAAACACATATAGTTACAAAAGAATTGTAACTCTGTTACAATGTTTTTGTAACTACACAGGAATTGTAACTATATTGCAAAGAATTGTAACTATGTTACAATGTTTTTGTGACTATACAGGAATTGTAACTATATTACAAAGAGTTGTACCTATATTACAAAGAGTTGTAACTATGTTACAATGTTTTTGTGACTGTACAGGAATTGTACCTATATTACAAAGAGTTGTAACTATGTTACAATGTTTTTGTGACTATACAGGAATTGTACCTATATTACAAAGAGTTGTAACTATGTTACAATGTTTTTGTGACTATACAGGAATTGTAACTATATTACAAAGACTTGTAACTCTGTTACAATGTTTTTGTGACTATACAGGAATTGTACCTATATTACAAAGACTTGTCACTATATTACATACAGTTACAAACAGAAAAAAGCCCCAAACATTGAGACTAATAACGTGCAAATGGTTGTGTAATTCTTTTGTTTACATGCAGTTAAAATTCTAGTAGTAATGTCCATTAAATTACTTGGGGAGTTTTGGTTCTGTGTAACATAAAGACACATCAGAGTAAGAACATTTGCTGAACTCGGTTGCACTGCAGAGAGACACAGCAGGCAGGACTCAAACCTCCTCTGGAAATTGTGACCTTGTATGCGAAGTTTTTATGTCGATCGTACTTCAGCTGTTAATCAAATAAGATAATCACCAGCTGCTGCTCTTCATGGCACAGACAGCAGCTTTTGAGGGGAATCCCACATGACAGAAAGGCCCAAACTGTAATTAGCTCATACAAGCAGTGGTTTTCTCTCACGAGAACAAATTTTCCGCCACAGAAAACAAATACGTTTGCAAGCATAATGATTGTGATTCACACAAAGAAATTGATTCAGAGTTACACTCTGGCTGTACCTGTCACAGTCCTTATGATTCCCTTCAGGTCTTTAATGAGTCTGGAGACCCACTGTTACGTGAAAAAAGCAAATACTCAGCATAGATGGAAAGTTTTACATTAGCTCCCAGAGCTGGGCTTCAGACATCTCGTTGAAGTTCTGCAGGACTTTCCTCTGGTTCTCTTAGAAATAAGCAACTTGCAATTGTACCTGGAAGTCCTAGGTAAAATTGCCCAGTGGCATGGGTTTTTCAGAAGCAGCAAGCCTTTTCTCTGTTGTTCTGAGCTCTGTGTGTACGAATGCATACTCCTTTATATGCATAATCCTCTGTCTACCTGTGAAAACCATCTTGCCTGCATTATTCACACCATACACCCATGTCTGGCAGTTTAGCACCTCTCATTTAATTTTGTGCAGAGCAATAGCTAGAGGCTGAGGACCTAGATCAAGGTGGATTTTGTAAGCACTTCCTCCTGTGAGTATGGTAACACCTGAAGCTACCCGACAAGAAAACAATTCCTGTATGGTTGCACAGCTCCATGAAGCATAAACAGGATGAGAGAGAGTGAGAGCAAGTGAAAAACTGCCTGACCCAAGCAAAGTGCTGTTTGCTTCAGCTGGGTTCCTCACTTGGGTGAAGTTACACTTACACACATTTGTAATTTCTTTCATTCGTGACTTAACTATTTGCTGGCTTAGGTTAGTTTCATTTGGTTGTCTTTTTCCCATTTTGATGTCTGTTGCATTCCAGCTCAGATCTTGAGCTCTGTTCTGGCAGCTCTTTGTACCATTGTTATGCCCAAGTACAAGGCTTTCCCCATTTTTCACACTGGTGGATTATTCATCCAGACCACGTCTGCTCCTCATACGTTTAATACTTTCTCATATTGATGCTAAGGGCAAGCTTTGACTGAGGGGTGATGAATGCCTCAGTGCCTCCACGAGAGGCATAGATTTGGGTTACATTTTATGATTAAAATTGATTTCCTGGAAGACAAGACACTCAGACATTACAGATTAGGGGAATGTGATGCATGGTTAGGACCCTTGCATGTTTTGATGAGTGAGTATGGTTTCTTCTTACTCACTGAAACAATGAGTAAATACTTTTGAACAGCTGAAATCTGAATGAGAAACAAACTGAACAACTGCCTCACAAACTGCCAGGGTAATTTTTCTTTTCTTGGAGTGTTTGTTTTGTGAGTTTGCACAATGTTATATTATCACTGAGCCTAAAAGCCATCAATATTTTCAATTCAGGCCACTTAAAAGAATTTCCTTTTTAATAATGTCTTGTTTTTAATACTGAGATGACAAGTGGCATTTGTCCAAATAAATGTTTGGGTTTTTTTTTAAATTAATTTTTAAAAGGGAAATATTTATCCTCAATTATCAGTGGGTTTTGCTGGAGCACAAATGCATTTTAAAGTAGTTGTGATGGACTTAAAGCAGCACAGCGTTGCGCTATTTATCGGGGCGGGAGATGAAAGGAAGGAAGGGGTGATAAAAAATGTGCAGTATCTAGCAATAATGACATTATAAAAAGCATCCTGAAGGAAAAAAAGTCACATGTACTATATAATGGGGTTTTTTAAAGGAAAATCTTACTTTACAAACTGTGTGAATATGTTTTGTAGTTGCTGACAGAGTTTATAGGACACTTAAGCTAGACCTTTGCCTTGTGAGGTTCCACCATGGAGGGTTAGGTTTTCGGGTTTTATTGTAAAAATCACAGCATTGGAGGATGACAGAACGCAGTTTGTTACTGAAAGGATATGGTTTATTCTCTGAATCTATGATCATGAGAAATTGATTCAAATAAGGCTGAGCAGAGCTTGCAGGCAAAGGGTGTTTTCAGACAATATTTTCCAATATCTTATTTTTTGCTGAAAAGTTGACCTTGGTTGGAGTTTTTTGCGGTAGCACCACTGTAATCCAATTTTCCTGAGAGTTTTTCTGCCACTCGTTTCTTTTAACCGGTCCTATCAATTCCTCCTAAATTGCTGAAGGAATGCTGTGCAATTTTACAGATAATGGTTAGAGAAATTAAAGCACGAGGAATTTTTCTCTTCGTTCTTGAGAACCCTTATTCAAAGGTAATGTCAAAGAAGTTTATTTTCCCTGAACGTAATGATCAACAATAAAGCTCTAGAAACAGCTAGACCTACCTAAGGGGTCGGCAATTAGTGGACTGCACATAGGTTTGAACAGATGGAAGCAGTTAGAGCTGAACCACGGGGCAAGAGAAACTGAACTAAATGACTGTACTTCCAAAGAGACGGCAAGACGTAAAATGCTCCACCTATAAAATATGTAATAAAGTATTTACAGAATTCCACAAGATCATGCAAAACTTAATATAAAAAAGAAAAGGGAGGTGGGGGGAATCTGACGCGCTTCTTGCCAAACGTGCTGCTAATACCAAGGCAGAGAACTCCATCTTCTTTCTCATTTCCAAAAGGGAGTGTGCTCTGAGTCACAGGGCACTAGGGCAAACCTCCTCCTGGAAGAGACAAAGATCATTTCTGACACAAGTGAGAGCAGTTGCCAAGGAAAAAGGCTACGAGAAACTAGAAGTCCCTTACCTGGCTCCTTTGTGCAGTTTAATACAGACAAAACCTTCACGCGTTAACTAGCTAATGAAAAAGTCTTAGAGTTTGTGGAAATGTCTAAAAAAAAAGTCTTAGTCTAAAAAAAAAGGGTTTGTGGAAATGTAACCAGTGTTGCGTTAGCTTGAGCTAACACTGAGTAATCCTACGGCCCGTGCCAAGCCAAGCATTTCCTGTCTGGTAGGCTGCACTCTGAAAGACAAATTCTAAATGCTAATAGTTCTTAAATATAGAGGCCTAAAAATATCAGGTGCTCTTTTGAAGAAAACACCCACTTGTTGCTTGTTCTAATCTGCAAAGGGGTGTTTTTGAAGTGCAGTTTTCTTTGGGAACAGGCACCTTTCACTTACAATTAAATCAATATTCATAAGTCATTTACGTTTGGAAACTGCTTTTTAAACTTAGCATACAGAGATAGTACTTGTGCAGGTCGTTGCTGAAGCTTTGTTTTGGAGTTAGAATATAGGGACCATGAGTGTTCAGGTGGAAAAGCATTGCACAATGAGCATAACTAGCAAGACACATCTCTATTGTGGCTACCTTGTAGTCTTCTGAGATCTTCAGCATCAGTCTCGATTATAGAATCATAGAATCAATAGGGATTAGAAGGGACCTTGAAAGATCATCTAGTCCAATCCCTCTGCCGTGGGCAGGGACACCCCACCCTAGATAAGGGTCGCCAGAGCCTCATCCTGCCTGGCCTTAAACACCTCCAGGGACAGGGTTTCAACCACCTGCCTGGGCAACCCATTCCAGGCTCTCACCACTCTCACACTGAAGAACTTCCTCCTCACATCCAATTTAAATCTACCCAGCCCCAGCTTTGCTCCATCACCCCTAGTCCTGTCACTACCTGATAACCTAAAAAGTCCTTCCTCAGCTCTTCTGTTGACCCCCTTCAGGTACTGGAAGGCCACAAGAAGGTCACCTCGGAGCCTCCTCTTCTCGGAGAGATTAAGGAGAGTGACAAAGGTGAGAATGAATTTAATAATTCTGAGAATCCTGTTCTCAATGTGTCCCATTAAATAGTTCACTGAAACACTACCAGCTATGTTTAACTCAATAATGCCTTTATATCAAGAAGAACAACAGGAAGGAGTAGTAATGCAAACAAACCCAAACCACAATTCCAAAGGACATGACAATGTCTATTTCTGTTTCTAAGGTAATGTCTTATACAGACTGCGCTCAGCAAGTGCCCACTATCCCTCTATGCAGATAAACAACATCTGAGCCACATCTGATGGTCTTATTTCTCATGGACATCACCCTATGCACCAAATGACTGACCCTGCACTGAATTTTGTAGCACAGTGGTATGGCGCTGTCAACTTTAAGGCCCCATCTCACGGTCAAAGAGAGTGTTGTCTGTTTGAGAACTGCAGAATCTGGCCCGTCTCCAAGTTTTTACAGGTCAAATAACATAAGGGAATATTTTAGTCTGAACCACTTCCTGAATTCCCAATGAAGAATGTAGAGTCAAAATATAATGAATGCTGACTGCGTTCTGTGATAAAAAAGAGCTGCTATTTACCAAACAGTGCTTCGTGTGTAAATCGTGCGATTCCCCCCTGGTCTTTTGACTTCTTAGAAACTCTTCCTCCTTAACATTTGGAATTCAGAGCGACGAGAGCATTTCCTAGAAATGCATGCGGATGCAGCACTGGAGGGTTTTAGAGATGTTAAGCTTCCTTGCAAACGATTCCTTAAAAATACTTCGAATTCCATGCTTAGACTATACTCACAGTGTCACAGTATCACAGTATTACCAGGGTTGGGAGAGACCTCATCATCAAGTCCAACCCGTACATGAGTCGGTCTCTTTTTCCTCAGCTTAAAACAAACATTCTTCAGTTTGTTGCTTTTTTGTAAATACCTTCACACTTATTACTTCACTAGTGGCAACTTTCCTTGGTGAAAAAGCAAAAGCACAAAGGATACCTCTTTCAACACCTCTTTCATTTACATGGAAGTTGACTGCATCTCCACAGCATCAAACTCATGTTGACCAACTTTGGTACGATAATGTTTGATCTATGTTATCAAAGTAATGAGGGAACACCCATTATATCTCACAGAAAGCTGCTGTCAACTCCTTCATTTCAGACAGGCTTAATCAAGACAGTGCCAAGATTGTAGTCATCTTGTCCTGATTAATGACAATGTTGCTCAATAGTGTTGTCTGGAAATACTAATCCAAGAAGCAGCAAATAAGACACCACAGCTATCTGCATAGTCCTTCCTCACTTCCCCGTGGGATGTAAGAGGTGAAAGCTCTCCTTAGGCTTTTGTATGTGCTCTACATCAAAACTGGAGGTGCTGCAGTAGGCATCTAACCAAGATAGTCCCAATCCATTTGCTGCAGGAAAGTTTAACTGTGAGTCTAACTGATGTCTTGCAGGTTGTGTGTGCCATTGACAGCGGAAAATGCACGCACAGATTTAACACCGAGTTACGTGCATCACTACACCCTGCTATGAATTTAAGAACTTATGGAAATGGCTACACAAGCCTTTTATAGAGTGAACAGGCAGAGCTTCAGGTCAACTTCGTGCCAGTCATGAAAAATGGCAAATTAAGTAATTACTGAATGTGTTTCTAAGGATGTGTAAAACGTTACCAAAAAGCACCTGAGTCCCAGATTAGCAGTTGCTGAATGTTAAGCGATGAATGCCTGTTGCATTAATGGGGTGCTCATGCACTTTTGATGGTAAGCATGTGCTTGAGTACCTTGCCAGATCAGAAACGTAGTCATTAACTTCAGCTGCCAGACTATTTTTGTGGTTTTGGACAGCAAAGAGGAATACCCAAAGAGATCCGATATCAGCATCCCATGGGAGCAAGTTAATACCTAGGAATATCTGTGTCTTCTTGGACTTAGCACGAGGAAAAAAGAATGAGGTGTAGATCCAACATCTTAGATCACTGTAATGGCTTTTGGAATAAAAATCTTACAGGAGAGATGCTTTGCCTGTAATGGGATAAAGCTGACACTATCCATAACCTTTCTGCAACAAGTTCAATTGGTATGAACTAACATGTGATTCCAAGGAGAGCCAGCTCATTTTCATTTTCTTCTAGCTGTGTTTTCTTGGTAGTGATGTGTGTGTTTTATTAAGCTTGATTTATCCTCCAGTTAGGAGGTGCAATTATTGCTAGAAAAGGCTGGAACCAGTCTGCTAGTTCTGCTCAGTTTTTGTATTTGCCTGTTGGCAGTCCAGAAGGTTGTGGGTTGTAATCCAGTACTCTTACCATGTAGCTGTTGTTCACATGAGCAATCCCACTGGTCTGAATGAAGTTATTTAGAATAAGAAACTCTGCACCACGTAGAATTGTCGCATGACTTTTTGCAATTGTCAGTCATTTTTGCTGCAGCAAAGAGTAGAAGAAGCAGCAGCAAGAATAAGGACTTTTCCTTACAATAATTTATCTCTTTCCATGATGTACGTTTAGAGATGCTGAATTCTGTAGCACTGCTGTAGAGATGTCTACCCAGTGCTGTTTCCAGCTTGTTGCATTGAGTTCTGCACTCAAATCATGCTGTGAAGTCTGTAGCACTGGTGTAGAGATGTCTACGCAGCTTGTTGCATTGTTTCCAGCTTGTTGCATTGAGTTCTGCACTCAAATCATGTTATGAAGTCTGTAGCACTGGTGTAGAGATGTCTACGCAGCTTGTCGCATTGTTTCCAGCTTGTTGCATTGAGCTCTGCACTCAAATCATGCTATGAAGTCAAGGAACCACTGTAGAAAGAACATGATCAATATCTGTATGGATATGGATCTAATGTAATGTGTAGATCAAGGAAAATGTCAGTGAAGGAGCTGCTGCTCTCTAAAGGACCTTTTCATTACACAGCCATTTCAGAGGCACTGCTGGAGTGATGCAGCTGAACTACCCATGACTGGCACAGGCATCAGTCCTGGCTGAGCAGACAGGAAGCCAGTGTGTGTATGTGTCCATGAAAACCCATCCTCTGGAGCTTATCGCCAATATTTGCATGAGTCTTTGAGTCTGCAAGTCCATATATAAAGCTAGTTTACAAATGTATGCTGCTAGCAGAGGTTTCTTCAATGTGGCGTGACTTTGAACTGTAATTTGATTTTTGTAAGGCGTGTTTCCTGTTGCAGTAGGTACCTTCAGAAACCACTGTATTATTGCTGAGCTGCTCAAATGTGTTTTAATTTCTGTATTAGAAGGTAAAGCAGCAAATTCATAGAATTGTAGAATGGTCAAGCTGGAAGGGATCTTAGAGATCATAGAGTTCCAACTCCCTTGCCATGGGCAGGGACACCTATGACTACAGCAGGTTGCGCCATCCAAACTGGCCTTCAACACTTTCATTGAGGGGACATCCACAACCGCCTTGGGCAACCTTTTCTTGCCTCATAGCGAATAATTTCTTCCTAACATTGAATCTAAATCTATCCTCTTTTAGATTGAAAGTGTTCCCCCTTGTCCTACCACTAGAGCCCGTCATGAAAAGTGCTACTCTAGCTTTTCTGTGGCCCCCTTTAGGTCATAGAAAGCTGCTGTAAGGTTCTGCTGGAGACTTCTCTTGTCCGGGCTGAACTGCTTCAACTCCCTGTCCTCTTAGGAGAGGTGCTTCTCATTAAAGTAAATTTTATTATGGAATTAATTGGAAAACCAGAACTCAGGATTGTCTCTTCATTTTGCAGAGCCTAAATGCATTGGCAGGTGATGAGTGCCAGAACCTCTTAACATTTTCCAAAAAAAACATCTTCAAGCAAAAAGAAAAACCTAACACTAGCAAACACTTTCAAACGAATGATTGTTTGAATGTCTCTGGGAGGGAATCTGACTCATTCTGGAATGCACAGGAAAAGAGAGAAGAGAAAGAATCAGCCCACAACCCAAAATTTCTGACAAATAAAAAGTTTAGAAGGAGTTTCTAAGCAGCCTGGTAACAATTGCAAATACTGCTAATCCCCAGACGCTTGCAAAGGCAGCTTGGACTGGATAGCGTGTGGAGTAATTAAAGAGCAGTTACATGGTGTCTGGGTATCCCAACCTTATAGAGCTGCCAAAACGAATTGGCAGGGAGACAAATCTGTCTCTCTCCCTTTTGATCTTTCATCTCTTTTTTTTTCTCTATGATGAAGAGAGGTAAGGCCTGAGTGTCTCCCTCAATCACCTCTGTTTCAGACCTTTTCAACTAGGTTGGTCTTCTCTTAACACCTGCCGTGATAGGAGAGGTGAGCTTTACGCACAAAATAGTGCTCAAGAAGGTCCCGGCCTTTCCGACAGCTTTGCCTAAGATACATCCAGAACAACAATGCTTATAAATCCGAATCTAGGTTTAAATGAGTTAGTGCTGAGATGGTGGTCTACTCCTTCCTGGAAGTTTGCAACTCCTTTGCAGAACACAAAGGAATTTATGAACTTCAAAGGAGGTTCTCAAGGTGGATTTCTCAGTAGTCTGGTGGAATTAGTTTGAAGGTGGATCTCATTTTTAATAATCTCAAGCCTTGTGTGTGAGTGTCAAGACAGTTGTGCAGTATGATCTGTGTTGTAAGCACACGCACGGACCTTTCACTGCTGCTCTGCATCAGCCATAGTGATATTATGTGAGGTAGTAACAGAACTCTTTAAATCCCTCGCCATAGATCTGGGCATAGGCATCCAGTGAGTTGCTGAAACTTTGGGATGTGTTATGGTTTGAAAATTACCAAGATTTTCAGATTCTGTGATTTTCCCTAATCTGTCCATCATCTGGCAAATTCTACCTGAGATGTCATCAAGACCTGGCTGCTTTCTGTTTTCCTTTCTCTTTTGTAACTCTGGTCTTGAACCCACCACAGGATGCTATACTGGTGAATATTCATTGGGTGGGCACACATACATGATGATTTGTTGGATACAGTGGACATGGTAGATGATTTGTCTAGTTTAGCTGAGTTCAGGAACATAAGAACAGCAGCATTATTACTCTTTCACAGGACTTTCCAAAGACGTATAGTTAACTAATTATGTGCTGAAGTACCCAACTATGAAAGCTGTTTCTTTCAACATTCCTTATTATATTAGATTTCATCTGATTACATAGCTAATTCTTTTGGAAGGAACCTCTCTCTGCTAAACTTCAGAAGTCTTTTGATGCACATTTGCTTCCTCAGACATACAACAGCATGAAAACTCTTGGTGATTTTTAGCCATTTTCTTACTTTGCACAGTTTCAGTTTCTTCTTTTGTAGCTGATTGACAACAGAGCATCATTCCTTTACATACTGAACGGTGGCAGGTCTGTGTTGGCCTGTTCTCCACGTTAATGTTCTGTCTGCTGAGCTCAGCTGACTTTTCTGAAGTGTCCATCAAACAACAGGATCCAAAGAATAGAACATGCAATCTATGCCACATTACTTAAGATCTTTTATGCCTGATCAGCACAAGTAGTTCTAAGCTGTTTCTATGTTATTTACCTTCTAAGCTCTTAGTATCTTGTTAGCAATGGTTTCACTTAATCTGTAGTTATCTCTTAACACCTTGTGTGTCTCATGTTAAACGTAAACTTAGTTTTCTTTTCTGAGGACCGTAGTTCATTGTCCTATCAATACCCTTAGTATAATGTGGGTTATGATATGTGAGCATGGGTTAAAGTAGGCTACTTTGTCAGAATTTGCTCTTGAATTCAGTGTAGTTAGATCAGGATTTTGCTTGAGTGTTTTCCTTCCACCCGTTCTGGTGCTAGCT
Source organism: Phoeniculus purpureus (assembly GCA_028565055.1). NCBI lineage: Eukaryota > Metazoa > Chordata > Aves > Bucerotiformes > Phoeniculidae > Phoeniculus > Phoeniculus purpureus. The sequence goes on along the minus strand of JAOXOE010059348.1, from coordinate 1,405 downwards.
CTTGGCATAGTTGGAAGCAGGAGGGACTGAAGCTTCAGCCCTGCTGTATCTTTATTCTCCACCCTATGGCTGCAAGCTAAAGCTTATGGACACTTGTAGTGGTCCATTGTCTTTCCATAATCCCACTGTCAGAGTTATGATAGAGGACTAGTCTTCCTTCAGTCTCTGGGGGGAAAAAAACTCTGGTCCGATCATCCCATCACCATCAGAGTAATTGGACATGCTGTCTGTGTACCTGTAAAAGTACATGACTGGCTGGATATGTTTGTGCACATGGCTGCACACCTCCAGGTGCCATTGTTTGGGTTATCTTGCAGCAGAGATATGATTTTAGCTATTTCTAATTTCCTATTCAAGCCTTCTTCAATAGGCTTGCCAATTACTCTTAATTTGGAGTAAAACTGGATTTTTTTCCACATCTTTACTGAATCTACTCCTGAAATGTCTGCAGGCTTGATGTGGCTTGTTTGGTAGAACATTTCATGTATTGCTCTGGTTTCAGATGGGTTTACTGAGGGTTTCTGTTAATGGTTTTCAGGCACTTTGCAGGGGGGGGATGCATTAAAGACTCACGTGTTTCACTGAAGTAGAGAGGTATTTGATTATTAGAGTAATAATAGCACTGTGCTTCCTGCTTCTACAGAACCACTATTAATAAAGGAAACTGATCTCTTAGTCTCCTGGCATCAACAGACACTTTCCTCTCTCTTTTGCTCTATAACAAGTGCTTTTGCAAAAGTCTGTTAGTGTGATCAAGTTTACCCTAAAACCTCTTACTGGAGGTTGTTCTAGGTTGGGCTTATTTGTTGTATGGGATTACAGGCATTATTAGTCTTATGCTCTAGACTTCTGTGATCAGTAGTTCCTAATTTGATTGCCTCTGTCTATACTACTGGAGGCTGTCCTGATGAGCCTCAGATCACTAAGGCCCCAGAAGTTCTTGGGACAAAAGAGGAGCTTGTCCTGGTTGATGAGGACTGGGTTAGAGATCAGTTGAGCAACCTGGATAGGCATAAATCCATGGGATGCACCCATGAATGCTAAGGGAGATTGAGAGAGGTTCTTCTCCTCCTCTACTCTGCTCTGGTGAGACCATATCTGGAACATTGTGCCCAGTTCTTGGCCCTCAGTTCCAGTACACAGAACTGCTTGAGACAGTCCAGTGCAGACACACAAAGATGATGAAGGGAGCAGAACATCTCCCTGCTGAGGAAAGGCTGAGGGAGCTGGGTCTCTTCAGTTTGGAGAATAGGAGACTGAGGGGTGACCTCATTAATGTTTCTAAATATGGAAAGGGTGGGTGTCAGGAGGATGGAGTCAGACTCTTCTCTAGTGATAGGACAAGGGGCAATGGGTGTGAGCTGGAACACAGGAGGTTCCACATCAATATGAGAAGGAACTTCTT
>JAOXOE010059313.1:0-32452 GCA_028565055.1 Phoeniculus purpureus | reverse complement strand
AGGCGGAACCTCCTCTGCTGCAACTTACACCCATTGCTCCTTGTCCTATCACAGGGAGCAAGTGAAAAGAGCCTGTCGTCGTTTTGATCCATGCCTTCTAGGTAGAAAGGACTGTTCGGTGACGCAGAAGTGCACGCTGCCTTCCCTGCAGAGCAGAGTACTTCCAGTCTGTGCGTGTATCTTAGCTTTGTGCTATGAAGTGCATGACATTTGAGACAGTAGTTTAAATGACATCCCGCTCCACAGCATCGGGATGAGAAGCTAAAGTGAATCTTGAATCCTCCCCGCTGGGGCTGCATCCCATGTGAGCCTCATTAAGCAGCCACTCAGCCAGCCAGTCAGTCACGAAAGAAAATAAAACTGAATGAGTGGCAACAAACACACTGTGGAGAATTATGCACGCTAGTAATGGTGTCAGCACTTGCTGCTGGAGCCCTGTTAATGTGCGAAAGCCTTGCCTGCGCTCGATTAGAGCCTAATCTCATCCCAGCTAGGGGTCCCAACTGGTGCCGTTGGCAATGAATTTGCTGGGACCCAGATGTGCTGGCCTGGGACTACACTACAGGATCCACTTCCTCCTGCAGCCCTCCTCCAGGCTGGGAGGAGGGACAGCAAGAGGCCAGAAGGGGACGTTTTTATGTTGGATATTGGGGTTAATTCCAGTTTGGTGTACTCTGGGACAAGAGGGGATTGCACTGAGCTGGCCAGGGCTTTGCAGAGCACACGGTCACAGTGACAGAGGGAACTTCAGCTGCTCTAAAGGCATTCCCTCCAGAGCCCGGCGCCAAGCCTGGCGTCATCAACAGGGTTGTTCCTGCCACAGCCGAGCAGTGGGGTCAGCCCACAAGAGCCAGGCTCTGGGTTGTGTAGCCACCCATCTGTGGGCATTCATTCCGTAAGCATTGCTCTTTGTCCTCATCTAGCTCTCCAAATTTTGTCTGGAGGGTAGATGATGTCTGGTCTAAATAAATACGCTGGAAAGGCTGAGTTTCCTGCCTCCTTCTCCCCCTCCTAGCACATCTGTGCCGGAAGAAACTTAATTTAAGCCCAGCGTCTCTGGCACAAACAAACAGGAGATACAGGCCGTCGGAAAGAGCAAAGTAGTCTCGTTTTCCACAATATTTTCTTAGTTCTTGCTCTTCCTTGTGGTTTCAGGTCTCACTGAATTTGACAAGGCAAGCAGCGATCACGCTTTGAAATTATTTTTACTTGGGAGTAGAATGTGCGTTGAACTCAGCTGCGTGCAGATTTGTTTATGCATTCAGCAGTGGCAAGAATCCCTCCAGCCCATGCACTCATCGGAGAGCTTGCCACGGTTTGTAGTGGGTTTATCTCGACCTGCAGAGCATGTAGCAGTGCACTGGTGACTCACAAAGGGCTCAGTCCTGCAAAAGCACATGTTTAAGCGCATGTTTATCTTTCAGCACATTATTATAGCTCACGGAAGTCAATGGGACAACTCACTTTCTTCGGGTCGGGCTTGTTCTTAAGCTCTGTTGAGGGCTGGAGTCAGAGAGCTCAACACCTTGCAGAAGCAAGCCCATAATGATTTTCTTTTCTTGCTTGTGTAAGTCACGTTCCTGAAAACACACTCTTAAGGGATCAAGTTCTGCTACTGTTGCACATATTCACAGAAAGTCTGGTTTTGATCAATGGGTGGATGGCTTTGAGCAAATAAATATAACTTGGTTTCCCACGTGTAAAGATACTCGCCCTGTTTGCAGAACACTTAAAGGTTTACTGACAACTTGCGCCATAAGAGAAGAGTTCTGTATAGGGCTCTCCATAAATCGATATGAATGCATGCTCACACCTTTGAATGCAGAATTGGGGTGGGGAAGGCATTTTTTGTTTGGCTTTATGCAATGCTGGCTATAGGCAGTCTCTGCATGAGAAAATGGGAGAGAGACAGACCAAAGTTTTGCAGCATATCGTTTAGTCCAAAAGTCTCATCCTTACGGGTCTACGTTCGCATTCTCCCCATATACGTACAAATTAAGGCTATTACAGGCAGCAAAATTTAGGCTTGGCACAAAAGAGAGACCGTTATGCTTTTAACACACCTTCTCCTAGGAGAATAAAATCTGTAAGGGGTAGAGCATTCCTGCCACTCCTGGAGGCAGATTTCTACACATAAAATCTGGATTCCCTGGTGACTTGGAGGTGGTCTTTCTCACCGTCACTTGAACCAGCCAGACTGACCGTGTCTGCCTCTAGGATGGGAATGCGCTGAAATGTCCTAGCTAAAGCTCTGTGTCTTTGCAATTGATTGTAAATCTTTCAAGTAAAAGCAAAAGCTGCCTATGAAGTATTTTTAGAAAACGATTTTGAAAGGATGACATTGTCTGTCTGTGGTCTCATGCACAAGCCACTGGCATTTCCCAACAAAATTCACCTTTGCATCTTTCCAATGACAAGCACATCCTACTGTCTAAGCTTTTAGCTACATTTAACCCAAAAGCTTTTATGTCTTCATGTGACACTTTCTGGTTTTGAGTCTGGTTATCAACACATGGACAATTACGAGTTTCCAACCCTGCAGATAAAATATTTGTTGACTCTTAAATGTGTAACTCCAGTTTCCACATCTTTTGTTTTCTTTTCAGCCATGTAAAACAAAGTGACTATTCCATTCAAATCTTTGGAAAATCCTATTCTTTGGCACAGTGCTGTGTTGTCTGATACTTCTTGGTTTTTTTAAGTTTTAAATTTATGGAAGAGCAACCCGTCCTATGAGGAGACTTAAGTTTCCATCACTCACAAGAAAAAGCTTTTCACTCAGGAATATTAGAGGTAAACTTGGAAGACAACATTAAAACAGAAATAAAATTCCAAATTGCTTCATCTTGAACTTCAGCCCCATTTCTTTGGAGGGGTTACTGTTCCCAGAAAACACCATGGTGTCTAAATTTTGTTGGCCATTTCAAGTTTAGCACATTGGCAGTGGTAGCTAAGACTTTTGGGTATGCAGCAGACAAGAGAAATGTACAGTATCTGCAAATGTACGTGCAGATGTTGTGCCACTGTAAATGCAAAGTAATATTGAAATGATTTAACACTTGCTTTCCCTTTCGTTTACTTTGACCACAAAAAGATTGGGGATTCTTTGAGAAAGTTGTTTTGCAGATAACCTGCTAGAAAAGTTTAGAGAAGCTTCATGTAAGTTCTCTGCCACTTTCATGGTTTGGATGAGCCTACCTCGTCCTTGTAGTGTAGTTGATGTACTCTGCTCCTATGCCTGTGGTAGCTAGGTCAGATGTACACATTCAGGTTTCTTTTTTAATGATCCTGCAAATTGCATTCTGATCTTTCTTCAGATCAACCTTAACTCTCTTGATCCCTGGGCTGCAGGCAAAGGTCTCTGTTTGTCAAGGATTTATCTCAGCTGTAAGTTGGCTTGCCGTTAATGTCATCGCTTGATCAGTTGATCAAGACTGAGATGAGATTTATCAATTAATTTAGTTAATGTGCTAAATGGCCAAAACAAAAACAAAGCAAGAAGAGTTTGAAATCTACTTATAAACCATAGGCAAAACCAAAAATTAACTCATTTTGGGGGAAAAAAACAAGACTTTTTAACCCCATGTGAAAACACCGATACAAAGACATACAGAGATTAATCGCATATTCTTACATAACTGGGCTGAGCTGCTACCTCCACCCCTTCATAGGGCAAAAAATACACCAGTCTTTTCCTTGCAGAGAGGTGAAGGCCATTCAGTCTGTGTGTAAGTCCTTCAGCACCAATGGGTTTTTTAAGGGCTAATTCCTTTACAAATGTGTCCATGTGTCTTCAAGCCAGTCTTCCATTTCCAGTGTGCTGATTCCTATAAACCACAAACAAGAGAAAAACTCCATCTCCATTTCAGCAAACAGCGGATTGCAGATTAAACTTTTCCTCCACTGATCTCCGGGGTTCCACTTTCTCTCTCTCCATTCACAATGTTCCAAGGGCAAGATGGCTGCTGTGTGATGCTCAGTCCAGTGCCACGTGTATCTCTCTCTGAACAAAGATGAGAATGAAATCAAAATGAAGCAGGGAACATGAAACAGGAAACTCCGAATCAGTTGTTTGTGGATCCACAAAAATTTCACAAGTTGCCATAGAAATACACACAAATTCAAAGAACACTATTACAATAAACAGTTTAGCTACCAGTGACAGCATACTGTCTAGTTGAATAAATACTGAATCCTGCATTCATCTCACAAGGACTAACAGAATTATGAACTAGTCTTGAAGACTGGTGGCCCTAAAGAAGTACTTCCTAGTGACACCAGGAACTTGACTCTGTTGGCCACTCAGATATGTCTAGTGCTGTTTGAGACACCCTGGAGTTTTACAGACAGACTCCAGCTGCTGCTTCTCATGGCTCTTCTATAGTATGAGCCCTCCATGAGTCACCTAGGATGTCTACTGTCGCCAGGCAGACATCCTGAACTCCTTAAGGCATCCCAAAGGGCAATAAATACTTAGTGGGGGTATCTGAATCCACTCTTTGTAGTCTGATGTAATTATTTGCTCTCAGCTGAAAACTTGCTAGAGATACAAGACTCAAAGAAAGGACTGTCCTCAAGTAAGGGAACATTTCTGTGGTAAATCACTCAAGAATGAGGTTTGTAACATAGGAAAATGCCAGCCATCCTTACTTCTCCGGCTATCATGGGACTTTTCACACTACTTCAGAACAGCTTTGCTCTCTGCAGCTCTGATGTGCCTGCAAAATATCAAACACAAGGAGGGCACTGTATGGTCTCTTTATGCAACCGATTCCTAAATATTTGCCTTGGAAGAAAACAGCCTTGTTGTTTAATACAAATGAAATTGTAATTTAATTCTCCTTTGATCAAACTGAAGCCAGCCATGTGACAGGAGGGCCGCTAACGCACACTGGGTATCTGCCTTTGTCTATTCCTGCGAGGCGAGCAGAGGCTGCTTTCAGTAGCAAGGCATCCTCGTGCTTGGGCGTGGTACAGAGGAGGGTTCAAGTAATGAGCGAGCTCTCATTTCCCTCAGAAGACCTGGCAGAAAGCCCCGTCTGTTCTTTAATTACATTTCAACAGCTGTTTTTTATATATTTGTGTTTCCTTATTCAAACGTGGCTTTAAAAAAAAAAAAAGACGCAAAAAAAAAAAGAAAGGGAAAAAAAAGCTTTTAACCAAGAAACACAAAACTCTGCAACACAAGAAGCTGTCATGGACTAGCCAAAATCTTTCCAAGAAAAATTACTTCCTTCCCAGACCCACATCAGCGTTGATGCCACTGTGGATGAAGTGGAAAGAAAACAGAGCAGGTTGGGACTGGATTAAGAGCAAAAAGCTACAGTCCATATTGACTTGCAAAGAATCATACACTGTAAGTTTCAACCAGTCATCCTGAGAGCAAAATAACAACCAAGCATGACAGTACCCACAGGGTGAATGGAGAAGAACAGCTTTCCATGTTGTTCCAAGGAGCCTTCACCCTTAAACAGCAGCTCCTAGGCCTCAGCTGTAGAGCTGTTCTTAGTTTCAGGATGGTGATTTGCAGTAATCTTACTCATGCATGCACACACCTTCCCCCAGACACATGCACCCAGATGAGGAAAGCTGTAGTTGAAACAGGAGCTATGTCTGAGCATCACCTCTGCCTGCAGAGGCTATCCCAGCCGTCTGAGTGCATGTGCCATGTCACTTCAAGGTTGATGCCAGTCCTTTTGCCAGGTGTTGTGAAGACCCACCAAAAGATTTCTTCAAGACCAGTCACTGAGAGACAGAAGTTCTCCCTGTTAGTTTAGCTGCTGTGAGCTATTGGGAAGGTTTCCGTAACATGATGAAATCACCCTTTGCCCCAGCAAGTGTGAAACTGAAAGAGTTCAGACAAATCCCAATGTACAGAGGCAGACTTCTTGATTACTCAAAAGGACAAGAAAGGTTTGCTCTGCTCGGGCAAGCTCAGACTCTAAGCTAAAGAGTATGTTTATTCTTTACATCTTCACTGATGCGTGAGACGTTGTCTTGTTCCACACATTTTGTCCATCTTGTCCCTTCCTCACTGCACCAAGTTGTAAAAATAGGCACATGGGGAAGACATCAAGGTGACACCTTGCCCCCAGCAATGATCAGTACCATATGGTTAAGGAAGGCACTTGGCACTCGTGGCCCTTTGCAGCTTCAGCAGTCAGCAGCAAAGGAATTTCTTGGGCTGGAAATTGTGTAGACTTATTGTCCTTAGCAGACAGTAATAGACCTTTACTTTCACGGGTTCATCAAACTTCTCTGAGAACATGTTTAAACTCATTTGAATCCATTTCTAGTTTGGTCTTGGTAGCATCCTGTAGCAGAAGTTCAATGATTTAATTAAAAGCCACATGAAAAAGTCATTCCTTAGCTCATCACAAAAACTCCACCTGATAATTTTTTGTCCTTGTGTGCTTCACCTTCTTCACTCTGTGATTTTATAGACCTCTTTTAAACCTTTTCTACCAGTGCACATACTGAATCTTTCCTGGTCACCAAGAGGAGAGGAAAGTGGAATGCAAAAACATCTGGAATCCGAGTGGCTGCATGCCATCGAGCTAAAGCAAGAGGATTGTTCATAACTATCTGTGTCTCTGTGTAAAGGGAAATCATAAACATAAGAAGATTCTATTATCTTTGTTGGTTAATGAAGCAAAGCAGCGCTATATCTAAACTCTAGTGAGACTAGGTAGGCAAAGTAGGAGGTCAAAAAAATGCCTAGCCTCTTTTTCAAAAATGCCTAGGTGTGGAACACGTTTAAGACCAAGGCAGCCAAGTTCAGACTAGACGTTTCCTACTAAGGAATGTGGTGGATAATAATAATAATAAAGTCCATTAGAAGTGGTTTCCAGTCCAAAGGGGATAATAAATGCAGGAGTATATTTCTCTCCTGAAAACAAAGCAGGTATTACGCTAAGAAACACAGGTGTTAATGACATTCACCAAAACTAAAATGTCTTAGAAAAAAAATGTGCCAAACATGACAGAAAATAAGCACAGGTATTAAAAATACTGAAAAAATTCCGCTGAAAAATAAGTGCAGGTATTAAAATCAAGTGTACCTCTTGTAGGAGCTAAGCAAGTAACCTCATCTTCAAAATAGCCTGATATAAAGTCTCTCAGAAACGTCTGCCTCTGGTTTTATTTAAGGGTTTATTCTCAAGCAGAGTTAACGTGCAGTTATTTAATTTTGTTTGTACAAGTGAAAGCAACGTACGCTATTTTATGAACTGCCAGCTGCCATGGCAGAGAAACGAGCTCTGCCCCCACGGTGCAGAGTGGAAGGCGTTCCAGTGCTTACCAGTGTTACTAAAAGCACTGCTGTAGAAAAGATTAAGGGAAGCACCATCACATTTCAAGGCATCTCCTATCTTCTCCAGTGCCCAAGTTTCACTCCAACCTTAAAACACCCAAAACCAAAAATGCTGCTGCCTAGAAAAAGGGTCTTGATCAGGTGAGGATGCAGACCTCAGCATTTCTAAGGCACCACCATTAACATCTGCACCTTTGGTGTTTGCAGATGAATTTCTATAACTGATTGTTCATCCCTGTGAAAATATCCAAACATCCAGAGCAGATTTGGATCTTAGCATTGCAAACGGTTCATTCGAAACGATTCTAAGGGATTGCTTTTGCTAACCTACGTTGACACCGACCTTTGGACTTCCTTTCAGTTCTCTTTCCTTTTTAGCTTATTTGTGGAAACTTATAATTAGATTTTAATTTTCCTTCTTCTCCCCCAAGCCCAGCTGATAAAGTGCCATAAGCCCTGGACATCGTCCACGAGCGCAGTCATTGACGAATGTAGCTGGTTTTTGCACGTTGCACCATATGCAAGACAAACTAACTTAGAGGCACAGTTTCTTATTCCTGGCATGCAGGAGAGTCTCTGAGAGATATCATATGGTCTCCTGGCAAAAGTACAAAGTGGCCCTTGTTGTTTGATCTACTGTCTTAAACTTAAATGCAAAAATCTGATAATTGGGTCAGGCAGGAGAAGAACCTTACTAATAAAGCTCTTTTCATTTCCTTTTCCTATATTTCCTCTTTTCATCTTTTCTCATTCTCTTTCTCGGTTGGTCTGAGGAGCTGGAATCAGCTGTTAGCAAAAGACTTAGCTTGTGGAATTTCCTCTTCTCCCCAAAATCCCCTTCTGCCTGTCATCTTTCAGCACACACCGCTATCTCGGTGGGTTCGCTTGCGCTCCGTGATTTGCTATGAATGTTTCCTCAGAAATATCTCAGTCCTCGCAAAACCTGAATAGCGGCGAGCACGGTAAGCACTCTGCAAAACCATCACCTCTTTAAAAAGAAAAACAATCTAAGAATATCTTTTTGCACCTAAGAACCCCTTTCATGCTATTTTTAACAAACCAGAGGTTTGTACTCCCAAGGATACACAAGCCTTTAAAAAGCCCTCGAGCTTTGGAATGAACTAAACAGCCACATCTTTTGCCTCTGCAGCAACAGACATCCAGCAAGTGAGGGTCGTGCCTGCAGCTTCATCTGCTGGGCGGCTGCTGCTGCCACAGACCCATCATCCCGGCATGATTGCTGCAGAAGAGCTTTCAGATCACACAGGAATGGGCAGTTGTTGGCCAGAAATGGCTGGATGAGCGTGTTTTAATTGATCGCTAAGCCCCAACTGTATTAGCACATAGGAAGCTCAGCAGGACTTCCAGACCTATGAAAACGCTCAGTTTTACCACAATATGATCTCTCATTCAACTTACTACACACTTGGACCTGTGACTTTCCTCCGCATCTTCCCTCTTGGAGGCTTGGGAATACTTTTCAAGGCAGAAAACAGATTTGATATTTGGTAAAGATCCAGAGTAGGTCTCTTTCTTCGCGAATATTGACCACAAACACAGAAGCTCCCCAGCTCTAACTGAGAAGAAGCATCCAAAAACTGTTTCTCTCTAGGCAGCTAGATAAAGAACAGGAGAGGTTTTGTGGGTACAGCTCTGCCTGCCCTCAAAACAGCACCTTGGCCAATGTGTTGACAGGACGAGAGGGCATGGCCTGCAGCTGCACCAGGGCAGGTTTAGGTTGGATATTAGGATAATCTTCCTTATGAAAATGATGATCAGACACTGGAATGGACTACCCTGGGAGGTGGTGGAGTCACCATCACTAGGGGTGTTTAAGAAAAGGTTTGGTTTAGCACTTAGTGCCATGGTCTAGATGGTTTTGGTGATGTTAAGTCGTAGGCTGGGCTTGATGATCTTGGAGGTCATTTCCAGCCTCAATAATTCTGTAATTCTGTGATGCTATGTTTATGGGGACTATTGTCTGACTGGAGTCCTTACAAACCAAACTGGCTTGCTGGTGAAAAATTCTTCAGTAACTCCTTGCCCAGGACAGAAATACAGCTGATAAAGAAAACAACCCACAGAATGAACCAAAGCTCTTTAGAAAATAAATAATGCCTACTGGAAGCACGTCTTTCTAGCAAGGAGCAGTCACGCTGCATTTTCACCGTGCGTTCTAAGTTCAACCTTTAATAGTGTGTGAATACTGGACACTGTCATAGAAGAAGACATCAGAGCAGCGAGAACAGAATACATGAGCAGAAAAGTAAAATTGAAAGATATGTGCTGAAAATTAAACTTGGGAAGAAGAACAGGTTTTGCGATGCCTAAATCAGATGGCAGGATAACAATGCAAGGGGCTCAGAGTCATTTTTGCTTGTTCTCCACACATATTGTTCTTGCATTTCTCATTTGGAGAAGATTAAACAAACCCATACAGGAAGGTGATAACACAAGCAAGGACTGTCAGCAGGGATCTTGGGTTATTTTTACTCTTGGCAGATACAAGAGGGCTCAGCTCCCAGTCCTTTCCATGTGATGACTTAGACCTTTTGCAGGTTTGAATGTTTGAGCTGGGGGCCAATTTTCCTCATGTATCAGCATGACAGGCATCTGTGTTGATCCACTGTCAAACCTCAGCCTTGCACACTGCTGAAGATGGTGTCATTGACCTCTTCTCAGATTGGAGAGAACTGCTTCAGGTTAAAATAGCTGTAACATTTTTGGTAAGAAGAGCGGAATATCACCAAAGCAAACAGATCCTGACTACAGCAGTGCACACTTGCAGGCAAGGAAAACCACTGCTGAGCTCAGACCAGACCCTACAGGCAATCCCGGTCATCCCTCAAGCACCAAGGCTAACACTGTAAACTATAGCAACCCTTTTGGGGGCTGCTTTCCCCAGGACATGCCCCCTGCCTTTGCACCACAGCTCCCCAGGTGTGCAGAATGCCCAAAGCCACCTGTGCCTGAGCATCAGCCGCTTGTTTTTTTCCTCTGCAGCCACAGCATGGAGCTTTGTGACTCAAGGGAGCCTTTGAGGACACCGTGGCCTGGAGCAGGACAGTGGTTCCTCCCTCTGTCATACATACATCAATCATGAGAGCCCGCAGCCTCTCTTGGCATCCTCTGAAATGAAAAGTGACCGAGCAGTGAGCCAGAAGGCAAATGCCACAATGGCTCCTTCCACCCAGCAGCAGGGCTGGCACTGCTGCATCAGCAGCCACAGGGAGAAAAAGGAAGAGACAATCATACTTCTTGGCCATACAAAGTCTGCCAGGAACTGCATGATGTTGGTCATAACCAGTCTGAGTCATTTGGTTTGTTTTCCTATCTTTTATTGTTATTATTGTCATTATTATTAGTATTGCTATTATTCTGGATTCACTGGTTCAGTATTCTGAACCTCAGAACCTACTTTCTGTAGGTCCTTCCTGCAGGCTGGTTGAAGACCGCCCAAACTTTTCTCTCTCGGGTGTTTACTCTTTGACTTAAAAAAACAAAGTCTAACTTGAAAGGGCAGAAGCTCTAACAGTGTTGTTTCTAGTTAAAAAAAAATGTGAACAAAACTACTCCTGACAGTTAACAAATATGAAATACACTTGACTTCTAGGCTATTAAACAAGAGCAGCAAAATGTTCCCAGCAGTTGCTTAATGCAATTACTTGATTAGAGAAAGGCATTTCATTTCCTAACCGCTACAAGACTAAGCAATATAGCTGTCAATAATTTTGCAGTGAGGGCTGAGGGCTGGTGGTCAGCCTTAGACCACATCTTTGCATGGTCATTAACACATATCCATCACTGCACCCAGCAAAGCCATAAGATTCTTATGGGATTTCTGCAGTATGCGAATGACCTTTTCCTTCATCAGCTTCCAGGATGTTTTTCATTGCTGAATATGCAGCACACCATAATGTTTTATATCAGTACTCCATTTAAGTCATATCGTGTTACTTTGAGACAGCCCATGATCTTGGACGCCTTTTGTGTTCAAGAGTGTACTCTTTATCCAGAGAAAGAGGCATCTATCTTTCCTGTCGCCAGTGCTGCAGCAAAGGACTAAGGGAGAGGTGGTGTTTGACCAGGCAGTGGTGTGCTCAGCTCCTGGGGCAACGTCAATCCTTTCTCCATTCACTAAAGGCAAAACTGACTCCATCCACAAAAGACGCTTCTTATCCCCCCCAGAGAGTGGTGGTGGGCAATGGTGGACATTCATTGGCATTTTACTGTGATCAGGACTGAAAGGCATCTCTCAGCCATCCTCAACCAGTCTGTGGCGTGTAGCATGGAGGGGTCTCAGTGACCATGAGCTGAGTCCCTTTCTGATGAAAGAAAGCTAAAAGGTAGGTCCAAGGAGATCAGGTTCATTCCCTAGTCACTCATGGGCCCTGGCAAGCCTCAAGTGGACACCTCTAAAATGCAAGTAGCGTGCTGTCAGGTCTATAGCAACAACAGTTCCACTCTACAGACCTAGCACCCCTGTTGCTCAACACCACTTTTAATGCAGCCACAGCGGGTACCTCTGAAGCTAAAGAGCTGCTGGAGCAGTGTATGATGAAAGTGGGCTACAGCAAAACTATTCCTTTGACAAAACTAGGATTCACAGGCAAGTGCAGAGTGGCAGGGCTGAGCAGTCCAGAGTCAGAACGGATTGGTCACATCCCTATGGTCTGAAAGGCAGAAGCATTTTTGTTTCCATAAAAGGTGGAATAGTTTCACTCATTCATCCGTCTTACTTGACTCATATTTATAAATACATTCCATCTGTGTTACTGAAGGAGATGTCTTGACCATGTGTTCAAAGCTGTAAGTGTGAACTCACAGTGTTCTGTTGTCCATAAATATTGTCTGCCATGCTGTCATTCCACCGTTTTATATTGACTCCTTTACACTCATTTATGGTAAAAATAATGATGCTTCCTTTTAGTGGGCTAATTCCTCAGTGATACACCGTGCGTAGATTTACTGAGAGGATGGGACGGAACTAAAGACAGGTTTTTCCTCATCTTGTCTCAACCTCCAGGTCACAAGGTACAGGAAGAGATAGCCAGATCTGCTGTGAACTCTCCACTTTACTGAGCTCTATCATGACTGAAGCCACTCATTCAAAGCAGTTGGTGACTTACGAATTTTGGAGTTATTTTCCATATCCAAAAATCCCAAAAAACCAAAAAAAATCCAATTTAAAAAAAATTAAGAGAAAAGAACAACGTGGAAAAATTAAAGACCTAAATGGCTCAAAGCACCAATTGCAATTGGTGCGAAATATTTGTGTTCAACCTGCATGTAAATGTTTAATTTATTTTTGTTTTAGCATATTCTTGTGATTACTTTCTTTCATTTTTTAATGTAGAACAGTCTTCAGAAAAAACATAAACAAAAAAAGCAAACATGAATTATCTTAATAAACTTATGAATTCTCTTAAAAACACTATTTTTTAGGGTTTAATATTTTTAAAATGGAAGGTTTTTTAAATTTTTTAAGTATGCTTGTGCAACTTGAAAAATCATCTGATTTGGAAAATGACATAATGAAATTAACTGCTTAACAAGAAAATCCTCATCTTTATGGACTGAATGGATACTCAAATTTTATTTAAATTCATCAGGTGCAGTTTGTCCCCCTGAAATACCAATTGTCACTGGAAAAAATTGGTCATCAGCTCTGCTCAGAAGTTTTCCTTGGTGATATCAGAATTTGGGGTATTTCATGCATTTCTACATGTACATCAACACTGAGAAGACCCGTATTTCCTCTCTTCTGCCTGTCCTGGGTATTAAGATACTCCTCTTTAGGTAGTTTTCATGTTGAGCTTCCCATGGCCAAGCCAATGTCCTAGGAATTGGGAGATTTCCCATGCTGGGACTACTTATGGAATCATAGCATCACAGAAAGGTTTGAGTTGGAAGGGACCTTAAAGATCATCGAGTTACAACCCTCTTGCATGTGCAAGGATATCTCCCACTAGATCAGGTTGCTCGAAGCCCCATCCAACCTGACCTTGAACGCTTCCAGGGATGGAGCTTCCTCAGCTGCTCTTGGCAACCTGTTCCAGTGTCTCACTGCTCCATGCGTTTCGGAGAGCTGTGAAATGGAGAAGGCATCTGTCCACACATAGTTAGCAATATACTTGCCAATGTGGTAGGTAAGATTGTGATTGTGCAGCTGCACGCAGGACAACAGTCTCAGCAGCAGAGAGTTGTGCATTTTCCTGCCTCACTCCTATCAGCGACTAAATTAGAACAAATTGGGTTCAGATCCAGTGAGACACAAGGAAACTGGGGGCAGCTCTATTTTGACTGAGCTAATGAGCTGGGGTGGGGACAACACAACAGGCAAGTATATGCTATCGCGCTGAGCCGGATGGCCTGGCAATCTGAGTAGTAGTTTTCACACTGAATACTCCAGGCAGATACCGCTTAGTTAGCAAAGTGTCTGCTTTTTCAGCTATTTTTTTACCTGCAAGTTGTTTACTTGCAAGAGTAATTCCTCTGAGTTTGCCTTCATGTGTAGGTTTTTATGAGATCAAACTTTTATCTTGCATTCATCCCTGGATGCCACACTTCACATGAAACCTGTGGGGAGTCTAGGCTTGTGCAGCACTTTTTCTTACTAACCTTTTTAGAAGTCGTACAGTGTCATCACAGGCTTGTGTGTCTGTTTTTCTGTCTTTCTGGGTGTGTGCATACCAATACATGTGCACACACGTGTTTCACATGGGCACGTGTAGGGCTGTGTGCACAAAACCAACTGTGTGTGCAATGCAACTAATTCTTCATCTGCAATGACAGAAACGACCGCCACAGAGAATCTCATGTTTGTGCACAAGTCAACTATAGTCAACTATAGCCTAGTCAACATTTATATCCTTCATACTTTCTCATCCATTTAAGATGCAGATATGAGGAGCTTGAGGCTGTTCCCTCTTGTTCTATCACTAACTACCTGTGTGAAGAGACCAGCACCCCTTGTGCTGGTGTCAGGATAGCAAATGTGGGGCTAGCCTGTATATCGCATATATTGCAAGATGATCCTTTTTATGAATTAAAAAAGTACAATTTTTTTTAAATGGTGTTTTTAATGATTTTTTCCTAAGGTTTCTGAAGCTGGAGGTCTTTTGAGTAGTGCTGTTCAGCAACATTAATCCACCTGCTCACTCACTGTAGATGGTGTCTGTACAGGGAGACCTCTCTCCCCCGCAAGCCTCTGTCCATTTCAAGCATCTAGCAGTGCCATGCAGTGCCTGCCTCCTATCCCATTTCAGGCCCAGCCCATTCCAGTTGAGGCAATTCTAATCTCTGCCTTTCATGGCAGTATCTCCAAGCACAGACCAATACGAGTGTGCCTTGTCTGACTGGCCGTCCTGCCCACCCTGATGGCTCTCAAAAAAGAGGAGGAGGGAAGCACGCTGCTGGTCTCAAGCACTGGCATCCTCTGACTTGGCCACCCTGTCCCATCACATCCCCTACAGCCCCCCTGCACCTCCTTGTCCCACCATGCCTACCAGGTTAGGGGAGGCTTGGGCACTAGGGAAGGCTCAGGCAGCCCTACATTCTCTCTCTCTGTCTCTCTCTCTCTCTCTCTATATATATATATATGTATATATGAGGTAGATTCCCATTTTAAGGAAGAGGAAGGAGATAAAAGAGTTATCCCTTTGAGTAGCAGTATTAAATGGAGTGAAAAGAGAAAGAGTAAAGGGGGAAAGGGGAGACAAAACTGGAAAGCACACATAAGGAAATGCAACTAGATGTCAGAGCAAGGGCTTTGATGTCGGCAGAGGAGATTAAATGTCCACATAAAGGATTGGTCTCAGGTGGTCTGTGCTGTTTCCTCTCACGTGCACGGCGATGTGACAATTGCTTTTCAAACATTAGAAACTAACCACCTTCTAAACCAGAGCTTTAAAAAGAATCCAAAAAAAAGGATAAAGGGAGGGTTTCTGGGCAAGGTCCGAGCGCTGCATGGGTTCATGTGCCTCACAGTCCTGCAGCTTCCCAGAGGGGGCAGAGAATGCGGCACATGTGGACACAGAGCAGAAACATAGCTGCAGTGACAAGCATAAAAAATCTACTGTTGAGGCCCTTACAAGTGATGTGTCCTGAAAGGGAAGGTCATCAGCAGTGAGTTATTCTTCCCAAATCCTCTGTGCTGGGCTTCCAACCTTTCAGCAACACTTCTGAAATGACAAAGCAGCTGCTAACACCAGAGCAACCTCAGGGTAGCATCACAAATACACATTCTCAGCTGGATTTTCCTTCACAGGACAACACTTTCCAGCACAACACTTAAGAGCTTTCCAGATTCTCAGCAAGTTCTTAAGCCATACCGTCTCTGCAAACCATAGCACATCATTCATATTTTTCTCATTTAAGTTCTTAGCTAAATTTTAGCCAGAATCCCTGCCAGTTTCTTTGCAGGTCTCATATGTGAACCATGACTTCATGAACCACTCTCTAGAGAAGTTTTATTACACTGTTATTGTTATTCCTGGGTGCAGATAGTTAGGAAAATTAACTTTGTAGATGGAAGCAATCAAGCATCCTTCCTACTTAAGGTTTAACAAAATGTACAGAAATATAGGGAGTGCTTTGCCCCCTTGGTGCCATTACTCTAAGTGACTTGGAGAAGAGGAGATTGAGGGGTGACCTCATTAATGTCTATGAATATGTGAAGGGTGGGTGTCAGGAGGATGGAACCAGGCTCTGCTCAGTGTCACCTGGTGATAGGACAAGGGGCAATGGGTGTAAGCTGGAACATAGCAGGTTCCATATAAATATCAGAAGGAACTTCTTCCCAGTGATGGTGACAGAGCACTGGAAGGGGGTGCCCAGGGGGGTTGTGGAGTCTCCTTCTCTGGAGATCTTTAAAACCTACCTGAACATGTTCTGGTGTGATTGGATCTAGGTGATCCTGCTGTGGCAGGAGGGTTGGACTAGATGATCATTTCTTGGCTGCGGTCAGCGCTTTTCTGCTCTGATTGCAGGTGCAAGACTTGGTTAGAGGTTTTTTTGAAATCGAATAATTGCAGTATAGTATTTACTGTTATTCCCTCAAATTCACTTCAGTTATTTATCCTGTTCTTTTTCATTTCTGCACAAATTTTCTGCAGTCTGTAATCTTCTGTAAAGATCAGTAATCCTGATGGGAAGTGTTTCCATTGGGAAAGATAATTTTAGAAAATCTGGCTGATTTTTGATGTTAGAAAAAAATATTCCCAGAGATTAAACTGAACTGTGGAATCCAACCAGACCCTTGAGGATTTATCAGGAAAATGTATATACACTGAGCATGGCACAGGCACAGCAGTTGGAACAAATACTCTAAAATTGTGAATGAAAAAAACTGCATAGCTACACCACAGATATCTCATCTATTTCATGTTAACGAACTCATTCGAAAACGTAACTCATGTAATTTAATTCTGCTGTATTTTCTGTGTAAAAACAGTCCTGCAGTCCTGGTTACTAAGCTTCCGCTCTCTACATAGCCAGAAGTCCCTACTTGTGGTCTCCACTTGTTCTGCTCAGGGCATAAGTCTTCAATAATGAGGAGTTGCTCTACATAGCCAGAAGTCCCTACTTGTGGTCTCCACTTGTTCTGCTCAGGGCATAAGTCTTCAATAATGAAGCGTTTCTCTCTACTAAACCAGAAAACAAGTGAATAAGGTGGTGAAGGTGAAATTGCTTCACTTACAGTAAAAGCACGATGGACAAGTGAACGGAGCACGCTGACTGTGGTAATTAGTTCACCTTTTTATCACTCTTACAAGGAAAGTTTGCAAATCCCCCTAACAGTAATGCAAGGAGCGGAGACTTGGTCTTGCTTGCAAGAAATACACTGGAGTCTATTTGATGTCTGATCTCCAAAGCTTTTCTGCGTCTCTTGTTGTAGTATCTCTAGAATGGATAAGACAATTGCATTACGTAGCTCAAAATACTAACTATAAATCAAAGGATTTAGCATAGTTTTGTAGGACACAGAGACAGTCTTAGCTCACTAAGCTTAAGTTACAGCATATGTTGTTCATTAAGGAACCCAATCCCTGGTCTTCATAAAAAACCCCACCAAATATCATTGCCTATAACAAAACATCAAACAATAAAATCATCATTAGCTTGCTGGACCATTACGAAATGAGAATTCCTACAATAATCTTACTGTTATTTGGTTTTAGTAAAGTGACCTTCAAAAAGAGTTGGGGTAAATAAAGCAGTGAACAGAGAACTCGTTGCAGAACAGAGCGCCTGACGTTTAAGAGAGTTCTCCAGTTTTACTGTAACCGACATAACATCGCGCATGCAGAAGCAATGATTTTTAAACTAAGCTTGGGAGATAAAAAGGCCTGTTCATTAGGAGAAAGAGCTTGAAAACATTTGAGAGAATGTCCAGACCATAACAGAGAACACAGGATCCTCTTAAGACGGGGAAGTCACCAAAGAAAAGCGTGTTGGCAGAAATGGTTTGTGAAGAGCACACAGGCAGAGGCACGTCAGCTTTCAGGCAGCTTGTGGATAGTAATAAGTTTTCCTTTACAAATCACCTGCAAGAAGCAGGCTCTGAGGATTCTCCCAGATGAAATTTATAAAGTACAAAAAGGAGCTGCTTCTGGCTGGAGATACTGGGGGACAGGTGGGGGAAAGAGAAGTTGCTGACCCGACGGCAAGGGGGCAAAGGAGCAGCAGTAAGATGCAGCTCGTGCATCAGCTCTCATCACCCTCCCCGAGAAGCCATCAGCAACCCCAAAGGGGCTCAGGTGCCAAACTGGGATGGCAGCTTATGCTGCCAGGAAAAGGGAAAGATTTTAAAAGCCACACAGCTGCCGAGGCAGCAGTTCTTCCCTCTTGTAATCAACTTGGTTTGGCCCCCAGGAGGACCATGAGGCCCAGGTGGGTGGCAGGGAGAACACCAAGGAGGGGACAGGTGTACCACCCCTGTTCCCAAGGGTGAGAGCAAAGCACACAGACGTTAAGCAGGGGGTGGTCATACCTGGTCCTCCTGAAAGGCCCCAGGCAGGGTGCATCAGCACCTCTGCACCTCACACAAACAACTTCCACCAGGCTGCCCTTGGTTTTGTTTTAACTTCATTGTTTGGTGCTTCTGATTGTTTTTAGTTATCAATGGATATATACAATGAAATACGGTTGTTTGTGGTGTTTGGCTATCTGTAATTCAGAACACATTTAACAAGGACACTCAAGGACAGGCAAATACTTAGCACATGGCAGACCACGTGTAATTTTTTCCTTTCATCTGAAGGATTTGGAGCCTAAGCTGAAGTTGATCCTCCTATTATTAATTATATCCCAGGTCATTAAAATTCATTCAGCATTCCTGATCCATTTGCTTTCTCAGGCATCCTTTCCAGGCACCCATGCACCCAGCCATTTGGTGTTAGAGGTGGATAGCAGTGAAAGCCAAGATGAGTCTTGCTGGAGGGGGTCAACCTGGGTGGGAATGCTCTGCTGCCTATTGCTTCAGGCTTTGGGGGCGCACTACAGAAACAGCAGTGGATGTGGACATGACTGGGGAGATTTAGCGTACAGATGATGGTGGTTAGGCGGTTTTGTTTCCTGCAGTCAAGATATCATCTATTTGCATAAGCCCAGTGATGGCTCTCCTCATGGAAGTGTTCTCCAGGTTATACATGCAACACAAGGCTTTGCTAGTGCTTCAACAAAGATCTTGAAGAAACCATAAATCAGCAATGGGACATTGCACTGGGCTTGTGGGGCCCCCCTGCCAATGACTTCTCCCTGCAAGCTGTCAGGTAATTTATTCCTCTTCAGAAAAAACAAGCTCCTGCATTCCACCTCAGAAGTGGCTGCTGCACCAGTTTGGTTCATCCAAATCCCCTGTGATCAGAAACGCACAACAAAATTCCTTGGGATGAAAAGAGCTACCTAAAGGAAAGTTAGTATTGTGTACGCTTCGAAAGCACCGGGCAAAGGATCATTGCGTTTGCAAAGGCAAACAACAAGGCACTGAAAACCCCACTGAGGTTGGCCTGAGCTTTTTTCTTTTAATTGCATGTGTTGGTAGCTCACCAAGCCATAACCAACTTGCATACCAATATTAAATTTGCATATGGGAAGAAGGAAAGATGCAAGAATTTACAGCAGGGTTTCGGAGCCAATATTACTATAAGGAGCAGCTCCAGAGAAATACAGTTCAGCCCTGTCAGCCTTTTTTGAATATATTCATGCATTTGGGAATGAAAATGGACATGCACAGCTTCACTTCAGGCTGAGGAGACACAAGCTCAGATTATGGAGGAAACAAGGAAACAAAAAAATCTGCTGGGTCCAAAGTGGAATGTGAGTGCAAAATAGATGATTATTGGCTCCTGGCTTCTTTTTTGTTTTTTAGGTTGTACAGCTAAATAGGGATAATTTTCCAACCAGAAATTTCATCCTAAAGGATTGAATAATGAAACCTAATTGCTTAGATATTAGACAGAACATGCACCATATTCAGCCTTGGTGAGTACAAACTTGCCTTCATTAATTCTACCTACTTGCTGAAAGGGCTGGGTTTGGCTGCACTCTTTTTTCCCCCATCATAATATTAAAAGCTGATGTTGAGTGAATCTGAAAAGCTGCATGAAGCTAGTGAGAAGCAAATTCATAATATTTGCCTTGTTCTTCTCTGGGCTTAAATAGGGCTGAGAATTGTGCTGCACATAAGCTTTTAAAAAGGGTGTTCTCCTGGCCCAAAAGCAGCACTAAGAGGGTTTCAGCTTTGCAGTATGAACAAAACCCTTCTTCCCTTCATACACTCAAGTGGCACTGACTTTTGGAGGTGCCTCAACTTTTTCTTTAGCTCCTGCACTCAAATTCTACGAAGCATGGTGCTGAACATCGTCTGGAAAACATATGATATTTGCTGTCCAGGGAGGTCTTGGGGATTTCTGGGGTAGCTGGCATCACACCTGTGTCTCTCTTTAATGCTCTAGGCATTGAGGTAAACAAGGAAAAAGGTGTCAGTATGTGTGACAGCACACGAAAGCACCCTAGTCATATGAACAAGCAAATCACTGTCTTAAGTTACTCCTCTACCTAAATTCTATTTGGATAGTGACTTTGACTTTTGGAGATAGGAAGGATGCTGGGGTTTTTGCAAACGTTTGGCTAAATGACATTTACAAAACATCCCAAATGAAAAAGGAAGGAAGAGACGCATGCAACTTCAGTTTGGACTTGGCAAGTGCAGCAGTGTGCAAGCCTGGCAAACAGAAGGGAAGAGACAGCACCTGCAGACAGGAACAGGCAGGAGCCTGCAGGGAACAGAGAGGTGTGAAGTGAGAAGTGAACATCTGGGCATCATCCCCCTCACCCAGGTCTGGTGTCCAACCACAATGCAGGGCTCAGCACACACCGCAGCTCCCTCACTGGCTCACAGCCCCAGAAAACTCCTGCTCACCTCAGTGGTGGGAACTGGCTCTTGATCTTCCAAGACCTTCAAAATTGCATCTCTGCTTTTGGGTTTACCACCTTCCCCTGGTGCCCACTGCAGATGTAATATTTAAATTCCTTTTATGATGTCTTCTCAAGGAGAGGGGAGGTGGGATGAGAGAGGCAACCATATGTCAAGACGACTAAATCAAAGTGAAAGTGGTATGTGTGCATGCATCAGAGGAGGCTGAGTAGGGCCTGATGTTTTTTATTCTGACTATTGGGAAAGTTTTTTGAGATGTTGGCTTGGTGTGACATCTGTTTAGCTTTGGGGAGTGTGTGCATGTCTGCATGTGTGTGTGTGTGTGGGGCAGGGGCTGATGTCTTTCTTTGTGTGAAGCTGCACAGTATCATATGGCGATATAAAACATGAACACCCACCTAGAAAACTCATGCAGAGTCGGCTGGGTTATTTTATCTCTCTGTTCTGGTGGGTTTAAATCATAGGGAACATGTACAAGAAGTCTTTTTCGTGGTCAATATAGTGCCTAGGAAAGCTCTACACCAGTGATCTCTTGTGAAACAGTGGTCCAAAATGGTAGGGTTTTTTTAAAGCTTCTTTAGGGTGCATCCATTCCAACACAGTCATCCGGGTTCTGAACACATATCACAACAGGCATTGAAGGATGGTCATCCAGCTAATCTAGCTTCCTATCTCAGTCTGCCACATGCCCTAAAAGTCATCACACGCGTGACTTGCAGAGGCAGTGCTGTCCTGCAACTCCCTGTTTGAATTACCCTTGGAAGTCAGGCCACTGATCTTCTCTTCTCCTGATGAGAAATGAGACAACCAGCCAAGAGGATTGTTCTTGGTTCTTCTACTTTCTTCATATTAACAGTCCCAATACCTGTTTAGAAAACAGAGTGGGGGCTAACAAGCTTATTCAACCAGAACTTGCAGAAGGTTGTGTACAGTTTGCTGAAAACTGCCCAGTACTTTAAGAATAATCAAGTGTCTGCAAACCAGCTTTTCCACTACTGCTGGCAATAATTAGCCATTCAGACTGCACTAAAAGCTGCCTGAAGGCCTGAAGACATCACTAGTTAGGGCAGCTGCTTTAAAAAAATTCCATCTCTATTTCTTTGCCGCTCTTGTCCTTCAATTTCATTCCATTTTCCGTGAAGTCTCTGTACAACCTGTAGTTCCCAAACACTTGGTGTCTTCGTGCACTAAAGCACTGGACATCAGCGTCGTTGCTATTTTTGTGTAAAACCCTAAACATCTGTTCCACAGGAGATGAGTTTGCTACCAAGCACTACTGTTAGATTCCTCGCCAACAAGTTTCATTGCTTCATGTGGTTTGTGTTTTGTTCTTTAAACAGTTAATTATGTTTTATCCTTTCTTCCATAAAAGCTAAATTTAGCCAAGATCTTCTCTAATACGAAACATTTTATGGAAATGACAGTGTTGTTAAAGAAAGCATGCTGGGTAGAGATTACAAACGTATAAAATAAGTGAGCACAGTGCTCTGTGCCTCTGTTCGCCACTCCATCTTTGACAAGCACGGGCAGAAGCTGTTAAAAAGGGAGATGGAGTGCCCTACTACACGTACACGTGTGTACTAGTATGTCCACACGCACATGTGGGGGGACACACACCCCCCACACGCAGTGGTCCATATGCTCCTGACTCACTGGGCTCCAAATCTCACAGTTGACGGGATTTATGAGAAAGTTTTGTAGAACACCAGGACTGGAAGAGGCCTGAATCATAGAATCATTAGGGATTGGAAGGACCTCAAAAGATCATCTAGTCCAACCCCCCCACCACAGCAGGATCACCTAAACCAAGTTGCACAGGAACACATCCAGGCAGGTTTTAAATGTCTCCAGAGAAGGAGACTCCACAACCACCCCTGGGCAGCCTGTTCTAGTGCTCCGTCACCCTCACTGTGAAGAAGTTCCTTCTCATATTTACATGGAACCTCCTATGTTCCAGCTTACACCCATTGCCCCTTGTCCTATCATTAGATGACATTGAGCAGAGTCTGGCTCCATCCTACTGACACCCACTCTTCACCTATTTATAGACATTAATGGGGTCACCCCTCAGTCTCCTCTTCTCCAAGCTAAAGAGCTCCAGCTCCCTCAGCCTTTCCTCATAAGGGAGGTGCTCCACATCCTTCATCATCCTCGTTGCTCTATGCTGGACTGCCTCCAGCAGCTCCATGTCCTTCTTGAACTGAGGGGTCCAGAACTGGTCACAGTACTCCAGATGGTCTCACAAGGGCAAAGTGAGATGTGGTCTCACTATTTATTTTCTTGAGACAGACCACGAATAAATAGCTCCACAACACTGCATAGCTTCTCGTTCTTTGCCTGCTGTGTCATCAAGAATTTAATTATTCAGGTTCTTGGAGACTCCTAACAATATGACCTCTCACTTTAACTCTGCCCATGCTGAGGTAGGTAATTAGACAACTCTTGATTCGCGCCACAAAGACAAGAACAGAAAGAGAAATCCACAGGAAGAGATGCCTCAGACTGAATCTCCCAATTTACCTCGGGAAATCTGGAATACTCTTCAGTTTTCTGCCTCCAGGTTTGTGCTGAAAAAGTCTCATCTTCATTCCTTTGTGGAGATGACGCTGCGTTGTTCATCCCTTTCACAGATTCTCACTGCAGGGCCACTGCTTCAATCTCGCTGTTCAGTGCTTACTGCAGTTTATTCCCCAAGGACTTTATTATTAAATACCATTTCTCACTCCCGTTTTCCTTTCTCCTTCAGTTTTCCCGACTCTTTTCCAACACTCTTTATCCCCCTCACCCCCCGACTCCCGATTTCTCATACAGGTTTCCTTCTCCTCTAACTCCCAGAGTAAAATTTGGCAGCACACAGGCTGCACCCCGAGGAAAATGGGAGAGAGCCCCTTGGTTCCAAGGGGCTTTGGATTACCAACTAAGCTTCTATGGCCACTTGTCCTCTCTGTTGTAAAGCTCCACATGAATATTATGCTACAGAAAGCATCACAGCAGAGGAGCTGGGTGGCTCCATGGGCTTAGAGAGGAAGCCTATAACTACATATTCATCTACCAGTGAGAAGGGAAGCCCTGGGGCAAAACTTACACAAAATAAGCCCCATTATTCAGACTGTGCAAAGGGGAGGAAAACAAGTGGAATTTTGCATTCTGGACTGACATACCAGCAAAGAGTGCTGCCACAGAATAATGCTCCTACTACATAATAATAATAGTAATAATATTTGTACATAATTTATTATTATGCACTACAAACTCAGCTCAAATCCTGGTACCATACTACTCTCTCCCAGCTCTGTGTCCTCCTCTTCCTATACTCCTTTTATTGGCTTACATGTGCTGTGGAAATTAGTTTTATTCTAATTTGAAGCCTTTGAGGAAAGGCTGCAAAAGCATGTACTAGTCCACAGTCATTAAAAAACTCAAATGACAGTATTTCATCCTGCTTTTGAGGGTAGAATATTAGGCTTTGAAACATGAATCACACAGCTTAGTTGAGGCTGTGAAGAAGCTTAGGATCACAGCTTTAGTTAAAAATAAGCTTTAATACATAAAGCTGAGGAAAAGGGAGCATAGAGAATACCTCAGAAGTCAAAGTACAGCTACCGAGCAGCTCTGAGGTTGTGTGTGCTGCACTGCTCTGCTGTTAACACACATGCTGTTGGGCTTCACCAAAGGTGAAGGCAGAGAACCAGAGACTGTCTAAAGGGAGGTGTTGGGTGACATGTAAAGGAAACTGTGTGTACTAAGTCCTAAAGAGTTAACAGCTTGCAATATCTTCCAGCATGCAGAAGAGCAGCTCTAGTGTTTCACAGCTCACCCAATATAAATGCTTTAGTTTTGCCTTTTCCTTTTTTTCTTCTTCTTTGTTGCCCCTGGCCTTGTACATCCCATATTGGCAAGTACGAATGGATGTTACAAACCGTCTTCTCACGCTGTCTAGAGCTGCGAGTTGCCCTGAATCCTCTACAGTTTAAATGCAACCCAAAACCAAACCCCACAAGGACACAATAGATCACGTGTAGAGAAGGGGGAAAATAGGGTGGAAACCACACCTGGAATCTTAGCCTAGGGAAATGTGCTCTCAACCCTTCGTGGCACAGGATGCAGTCTCTGCTCTGCTCCAGACTGCTCCTGAGTTACCCAAAACTTGCAGGACAATGTGGTGGTTTGTTGGGGTCACCCGGTGTCCTTTCAGAATTGCATTTGAACAGCCTTGGCACTCACTCTTGCTATCAGCCCTCGCAGGAGTTTTGTGGAAAGGCTATTACAAGTCTGCAGAAGGCAAGGCTGCTACACAAGCAGCCCCGGAGGACTGAATTTCAAAAGCTCAGTTAATTCCCAAGGAAGCCTAAGGTAAAACAGCAATCATCACCGTATTCCCCTCCTACCTCTCAGAGCATAAGTTCCTGATTATCAGGCTGGCTGCAGGTAAAGGAGGTTAGACTGCTGCTCAGACCTCCTTCTCAGCTGGTGCCACTCAGCTCCTTGTCATAACAGTATGAAGCCGCCTAATTCTAGGGCTGCATTTAAAACCAGTATCCATGACGTTTTCCTTTCTTTTTAAAGCGAACGTCGATGATCTGCATCGATATTTATGGCTTAGATCTGGGCAACACCATTGTAATTTAGGGAGAAAACCTGAGGCTCAGCACCGATCTTTTCTGCAAGAGGCAGCCCATTGGTCATAAAATAGGGACCAGAAGAGCAGCAGCAAAAGAAGCTGGATGTGAGGATCCAGCTTGCTGATCTCAAGTCCATTTGCACTCCCCTGCTCCAAGTGAGGTCCTGGAGGGAGGAGAAGGAGCTTAAAGGCAGCAGTCCTCAGACAATAGCGCTCTCACAATGGCTAATAGCACAAAGCCCTAAGAAACTTAAGTGGATTTTGCATGGCTTTATGGAAAGT
The DNA here is from genome assembly GCA_028565055.1 of Phoeniculus purpureus. Classification (NCBI taxonomy): domain Eukaryota; kingdom Metazoa; phylum Chordata; class Aves; order Bucerotiformes; family Phoeniculidae; genus Phoeniculus; species Phoeniculus purpureus. The sequence goes on along the minus strand of JAOXOE010059313.1, from coordinate 6,796 downwards.
GGGAACTATTCCCTGTACCATTTGCCAAACCACACACACACACATTAGAGCACAGCAGCCAGAGTTTGAAAGCTTTTGCAAAGCCAGGTAATACATCGCTCTCGTTATTTCACTTGCTCTGCGGAAGTGTGAAGCAAGGAACTCTCAACAAACTTGACCACATCTGATCCCCCTGTATCACAGGCACTTGGAATGGTCTCTGCAAACCTTTCCTTGATGCCAGGTCATACCACGCTTTTAAAATCCACTCTAGAAAGGGAAACAACGCAAAACACTTTCCAGCTGCTCTCCTCAAGGGAAAACCTTCCCCAGTCATACGTAAGACCCCAGTCCCAAGTGACACGTCTCTACCCACTGTCTCCTATTTGTTCCCTTGCCAATCACAGAGGTTATGCCTGTGGTCTTGAATCCAAAGGAGTGACCACAGAGGCAACTGTAAGAGTGGTGTTTGTGTCTCAGTCTTTCTTTTTAGGGAGGAGACGTGGTGAGAAGGAAGGTTCTGAGCGTTTCATGCATTTCAGTGGATTGAAAGAGAGCTAAAAGAAAGCCAGAAGGCTAATAGGTAGAGACATAGTTTATGGAGAGTCAGGGTGTTTTTGGGAAGGTCAGTGATGCTGAATAAACTCTGCAGCTTTCGTTAATGAACCGCTAAAAGCACTAGGACAGGAGTAAATGGCCTCATGTTGAACCAAGAGAAGTATAGATTGAACATGAGGATTTTTGTTTTCACTGACAGGGTTGCCAGGCGCTGGAACAGGCTGCCCAGGGAAGTGGTGGAGTCACCATCCCTTGAGGTATTTAGAAGATGTTTAGATGTTATCACAGAATGTTACAGGTTGGAAGGGACCTCCAAAGATCATCTAAGTCCAACGTCTCCTAGAGCAGGGCAAGCCTACAGCACCTGGTGTGTCCAGACTGTCTCCCATCCAAGCACAAACCACAGTCGTGCTTAGCTAAGCCAACACTCCATCTCTATGTCTCTTCACCCACTCCTCTGCACACCTAGGGACATGGTTCGGCAGTGAACTTGGAAGTGCTAGGTAAACAGTATCTTTCAATGACATTTATTATGTGTGACAGGGCATCGGGAGCTGCATCTGGTTGAGAGGGAACCAGCAGTGCAGATGATAAACCAAAAAACTCTAGTATTCAGGGTATGTGTTGTTCCCAGAAAGGCTGGGACCAAACCTGCTAGCAAACTGGGATCCCAAGGATCTGCTAACTAGATGGGCTTCTTATAGCTCCCAAAATAGACCCAGGTTGCTGTATATGTAAACAGAGCAGTAATTTTGGTTAAATAGAGCTTAACTGTTTCTGATACAGTCATTTATTTGTCAAGTCTGTTTTATGTTAATTTAATTATAAGAAAATTGAAAAGTGTGATACATAGCTAAGCCCTTAAGGCCGGTTAATCTATTTGGATTGTAACAAATATAATTTTTATTAGCTCAGCCTATTTGGATGGTAACGAGTCTAACCTTTCAGTAGACATTACAGACTCTGAATTATAGTCTATTTTATGTAAAACCAGCATTTAGTTCAATAAAAGGAAAGTTCTTTTATCTGTCATTGTGTTAAGGAATTGCTGGATTAATGAGGATGAGGAAGGTACTGTGATGATTTGCCAGGCACAAGGGTGCTCTCCTTTCTGGATGTTCATGGAAAAGTGCTCAGGTAAGTGACGGGGACAACAGTAAATCATAGAATCATAGAATCATTAGGGATTGGAAGGGACCTCGAAAGATCATCCAGTCCAATCCCCCTGGCACAGCAGGATCACCCAGACCAAGTCTCACAGGAACACATCCAGGTGGGTTTTAAATGTCTCCAGAGAAGGAGACTCCACAACCCCCCTGGGCAGCCTGTTCCAATGCTCAGTCACCCTCACTGTGAAGGAGGTCACCCCTCAGTCTCCTCTTCTCCAAGATGAAGAGACCCTGCTCCCTCAGCCTTTCCTCATCAGGTTCAAGAGGAGCAAGTGTAGGGTCCTACACCTGGGAAGGAACAGCTACATGCATCAGTATAGTTTAGAGGTAGATTTGTTGGAGGAGAAAGATCTTGGGGACCAGGTGGACAGTGAGCTGACCATGAGCCAACAGTGTGCCCTTGTAGCCAAGAAGACCAATGGTATTCTGGGGTGCATGAAGAAATGTGTGGCCAGCAGGTCTAGAGAGGTTGTCCTCCCAATCTACTCTGCCCTGGTGAGGCCACGTCTGGAGCACTGCATCTAGTTCTGGGATCCCCAGTTCAAGAGAAACAAGAAACTACTGGAGAGAGTCCAGTGGAGGACTATGAATGTGACTGGGGACCTGAAGCACCTCTTTCATGAGGAAAGGTTGAGAGAGCTGGGATTGTTTAACCTTGAGAAGAGAAAAATGAGAGGAGACCTGATCTGCACCTATCTGAATGGTGGCTGCAGCAAGGATGGTGCCAGACTTTCAGTTGTGTCCAGTGACAGGACAAGGAGCTGGACACAAGCTGGAACACAAGAAGTTTAATTTAGAAATAAGGAAAAACTTCGTTACAGTGTGAGTCACAAAGCTCTGGAATGGGAGGTTGTGGAGTCTTCCCCTCTGGAGATACTCAAATCCTGCCTGAAAGCAGCCCTGTGCATTCAGCACTTTAGGCAGCCCTGTGCATTCAGCACTTTAGGCAGCCCTGCTTTGACAGGGGCCATTGGACTTCATGAACTCATGAGGTCCCTTCCCGTTACACACACAGACAGTTACAGGCTGGAAAGGACCTTGAAAGATAATCTAAGTCCAAGACCCGCTGCTGGAGCAGGGCAAGCCTGCAGCACCTGGTGTACCCAAACTGTCTCCCATCCAAGTACTAACCAGACCCAACCCTGCTTAGCTAGTCCGACATTCCATCTCTACGTCTCTTCACCCACTCACAATGATTCTGTGTGACTCTCTGCCTGTGTGAACACAGTAGCAGATAATTTCTACCTGTGAATCAAGTGTACTTATTTCTTCAGACCTGCTCTGGTTCTTTTAGATTAGGTTTGAGTTTTTGGTTTCGGGAACATGAACTTCTCCCGATAAACTGCAGAGCTTTGCAGTGAGGTGTTATTGCTTGGATCTTTGGACGAGGTTTCTCTGCTCCTTCTTTTTTATTATATTATTGTAGTCTAAAATACACCTTTTAAAAAAATTCTAATTCTATTAAGGTCATAAACACTGGCCAAGCACAGTCTCTTAGCACAGTAGATAGCTCCAACCAACACAATGCTACCAGAAGTCTCTTCCTCTACTCTCCATGAAGCTTAAAGATAAAATTCCACGAAAGAATCACAATACTGTAAGCTCACATCTTACCCTACTATGAGAAACTGTCTTCTGTAAAGCAATACTTACACATTTCTTTCTGCAGGCTGAATAATGCCTCCTACCATCCTACAGCACATGCACAGTGATTGCAGCCTGGAGCTGTGCCACCATTAATTCTCTGTGCCACCGCTAATTTGCCACACAAGAACTTAGGCTACCAGCATTTTCACAAGCCAATGTTTAACTATTCAGATTTTCACAGCTCTTCTTTCCTTGGTATTAATCCCATTGAACATGGAACAGCCTTACAATCAGGAAGATTTTAGTTGTGTTGTTAATAGCTGAGAAATCATTTAGCAAAGTAATTGTGCTGAAGCAGGTAATTTATAACCTCAGATTTTATCTATAAATCCAAATGGTTACTTTGGGATAAGGAAAGTAAATTCATGGTAGTACGTTCCACGGCAGGTTACCTACCTCCAACAGGGGAAGGGTATAGAACAAATGACCTCTCTGCTTACACTTCAGCAACCACAAGATCCAAGACCTGAGACCTCTGTTTGCCACTGAATGCCAGGGTGGCACTTAAGCTCTCTACGTGGGCAGGATTTATAGTACAGCTCTGAGCTTCCCAATCTACCTGGAGCCTCTCCTGTGTGCAATTGCTGTAGAACAATCCATGCTGCTTGGGTGCCTGCTGTGGGGGTGGGATGCTGGAGCAGGACCGTTTGCTGTTCATCTTAGAAACTCAGCTGGTACAGGCTGCCTAATTAACATGTTCACAAAAGCTGGCTGCAGACATGTTGTCTGAGAATTACGGGTGACTGATAGACATTCATGCAAGAGAAAGCAGCTATTAAAAAGAATATTGACTAATATTCATGCATGTTTGGGTGCAGACAAGTGGATTTGCTCATTAATAAACTGCCCTTATTAACATAAAGGTCATCCTGAAAGAATTTGTTATGAAACCACAACCTGAAACTTTTCTTGGGATTTTGGTTTCCCCAGACCTTCTTCCCTCAGGACATTCCCACCCAAATCTCAACTCTTGCCTGTCATGTTGTCTTTCTTTTATGTCTAGCTTTGTGGTGCTGTGCCAGCAAAACCCACCACTTGAGTTTCCTTGCTGGATCCTACCTGCAGGATGAGGAATCTCAGGCAAACATTGGTAGAGGTAAAGGGAAACACGGGTGTGACTGTGATGTTTGAAGGAAGAAGTACGTACTCTGATTCAGTAGTAGGCTTCCCACACAGAAAACTTCCCTTTCTGGTCATTTCTAGCAGCCATTGCAATACTTTGACACTAACATAAGAAGCACTGAAAAGGACAGTGAACCAAGTAGCCATGATTGTGTTCATTTTGTAACCTAGCATATGAGTTCCATTTCTGAAAGAGGTATCGTGGACTTTTTAACAGCCAGTGACTGTTGTACTCATTGAGTAGGTCCCTCAGACCACTGATAGAATCATAGACTCATTAGGGATCGGAAGGGACCCCCAAAGATCATCTAGTCCAGTCCCCCTGCCACAGCAGGATCGCTTCACTGGAGAAGTTATAGAATCAGAATCACTCTGGGTTGGAAGGGACCACCTGATCATCCAGTTCCAACCCCCCCCACCATGGAATAAAAGATCAATTAGGACAGACTTGGCACTGCAAATCTATGATATAAACATATGACTCTGGCAAGTTAAGAGTATGTTTGTTTGCCTGCTGCACCGACACTCTTCACAGTGATGTAATACACATGCATCTATCAAAAGTCCACATGGGGGGACCATTAGGATCCATATGATCAATAAAGCTCTTCAGTTTCTAAGCACAGTCTTTGAGGTAAGGTTAAAGCAGATATGCTTTGCAGATACCATTGCTGCATTCATCCATGTATTGCTCACATTAGTGGTAACCCTACAGAACGTACCGGGTCAGAAATCAATGCAAGCTATATTGGATGACCCAACTGTGGACATAACATTTGCAGACCAACTATAAGTGACCTAGTCCTAAGCCAGAAGGGCTTCGGTTAGCCTCACTTATCATTTCAGACTGTCTGAAGACCCAGGCACAGTCTATTTTGCTTCAGCTCTTTATGAGACCGAGCTTCATTTACAAAATAGAAGTGTAAAACGCACAGGTATTTAAAAGCAAAATCTGAACACAGTATAAAATTTTCTGAGCTCAAGAACTCTTGGTTCTAGTTCTATAGATAATTTAAGTGCAGAGAGGGTTATAAGAGCAGCTGAGCTAAATAGGCAGCTACAAAGCACCGGACTCTCGTAAGCTTGCTCAAGCAATAGGACTGTGCTTAGGAGGTATGTGAAGCACTGCAGACATTCCTTCAGTTCCAGAGCCAAGTGGAACAATTTCAGATGCATGTTGTGGAATTTAAAAGCATCCTCAGGAATGATGACAGTGTGCTACCGCTGTGGCTAATTTCTGCAGTCACCATGGCTTCCTGGCTTGGCTCAGATGACCACATTGATTATCATCCTTTCTAGCCACAGAACTTCATGCTGGTCAGACACTGATCTCTTCTTAAAATAGAAAAGGCTTTTAAAGTTGCCATAGTTAGAAGAACTCTGTGTTATTTCACAGTTCTAGAGGTGAGACCACTGCTCTCAGCAGGAATAGGAAGCTGCTCTGCAACCAGATGGTGACTTTTAGAAATGGAAAAAATAAAGACCTCCCAAAACTAAGCACAGCACCAAAAGTGATTCTGAACAATGTACAGAAGCTATTTAGGGCATTTGAGAGAAGGACCAGGAAAAAACCCTGAAACCTTCTGAGGCCCAGGAAAGGATATGGGGGAGTGGGTTCTAGTAATGAGCCTACAAAAAGAAAGGAGTGAAATAAATCAAGCATTTTGCACATGTCCTTCTGACAAGAGCTTAATGTTGATGATGTTGAAATGCTACTCTGAGTCTGAACATTTTTGAAGATTCAGTTGTTTGGAAGATGTTATGAAGCTTGTTTGACCTTTTAGGAGACCTTGTGACATCTCTCCTGGAAAAAAGTCAAGACTAAACAGCAACGCGATGGCTATGAGGAACTGTATCAGGTGTATGGTGGGGAGGGGTTAAGAGCTTGTGTCAGTCACTTAAAGGAGAATAAAAACAACCACTGACAAAGCACTGGAAACAGTAATACAAAGAGGGATGAGAGTATAATATTGGAAGAGTTGAGTGAGCTGGGAATGAAGGGGTAAGGTATAGTTGTACAAATTGCAAAGTCATGTGCTTCAAGACTAGTAATAAGAATCTTTGTTATAGGTTGACAATTTGGAATAACAGACAAGGGAAATACCTAGGACATATCAGCTGATCACAGCAAGTCTGTGAACTTCAGGTTCTAACAGCCTGGAGGAGAAGCAAGTGTTGGAAGAGACTTAGGTGCTTACGTTTCCTAAGGATGAAGGTGTGTTTCTCAGCCAAAATGAGTGTGGGTGGCTGTGTGGCATTGAGCTTGGGAAAAAGGAGACTGAGGGGTGGCCTCATTAATGTCTATAAATATGTAAAGGTGT
>JAOXOE010059268.1:0-32463 GCA_028565055.1 Phoeniculus purpureus | reverse complement strand
CCTGTACCCATTGACCCTGCTCCTGTGGGTTACTACATGGAGGCTGAGAGACTTGCTGTAGGGAGGTTGTTGGACCCCCCGCCCCGAGTCACTAAGAATTAACCCTAGATCAGGTTTTATAGAGATTACATTATGGAAATAGTTAATTTCCCTTTCACAATCTCTTATAGCTCTCTTATAGCAATCTCTTATATGTCTCTGTGTTCAGAAGAACTGAAGAAGTGTTCACTTTCTGAATACAGAACTAGTAGAAAAAATAAAAGTCTAGATAAGAAACTTTCCTTGCACTTATGACTGTCACCACATAAAAGTTCCATTACCTACAAAAAGAGAAACAAGGATGATGAGAACAAAAGGAGTAAGACATAAGCAACTGAAAGCTTGAAACCTCTGAAAAGAAGAAGGAAATCAGCAGCAGCATGGAATTTCTGGAAAAATGTTAATGGAAACAGTGCAAACTAATGACCAGGATAGGATTTTATTTTTATGGCCAAAATGGGAAATGGAAGAACTATTGAACATAATGATAACCAGTATGTGGTGACTACCAACATTACTGCAATTCTGTACCAGAACAGCCATGAAAGAAAGAAAGGACAAGGGTAGAAAGGGTTTACAGTTTTAGCAGGTTGAGTTTCATTTGCATGGGACAGCAAACATTTTGTAAACCTGTGTCTATAAAAACAAGTGAGAGATGGAAAAGACAGGAGAAATCCAATAAAAACAGTGATAGGCAGAAAATACAATTACATTATTGCTTCTCATGTGTCTTCCTGACTCAGAACAGGCTTAGCCTTTGTTCTACATTTGTTTTATTGTAATTTACCTTGCAGTTCCACAAGCCTGGTTTTTGCATCACTCAACTCCTCTTCAGCAGTACATATTTTCAGACGAGCATCTTTTCTGGCAACTGCCAATTCATACTCCAGACTTTGTCGAATGGCCTCTCCTTTCTCAATTTCCAACCGAAGTGTGATTATCTGGCTTTCATAGTTAGACAGCTAAAAAATACATGTTTCAGAAAACTTGCAACAACATCCTTTTGAATAAAATGGAACATTTCAGAAATACACCTACAGAATGTTTTTTAAAGATACTTTGAATCGCATTTACAGCTACCTTCTTACTCCTCTTGAATTTGAAATACAGTTTTACAAATGCACATTTATGCAAACTTGAATTACATTTACTGTTTATGATGCAAACTGTTCCTATTGTTAGATGAACCTCATGCACCTGAAACATTATTTTTCAAAAAAAACCTAAATTAAAAAATATTTAAAATATATATTTAAAATACATTTTAAATAAATGTAAGTCATAATACTGTCATCTTCTTGCACCTCAAAGTAAAAACTGCAGCAACAGAAACATAGTATTCCACAGGCAGTTTTCTGGTAACTAAATTTAATCCTTAGATAAACAGTCATATTGGAATGTGGAATTTTCCATTTAATTTGTCAAAAGCTTGTTGTTCTTTGGGGCCCCATTTAAAATCATTCTTCAGCAAGTCACTCATTGGAGAAAGCTTGTGTCAGACTGCAATCTGGTATGATGAGCTGGTGAAGAGTGTGTGGGTTAAAATTAAAGGGAAGACAGGGGAGGGTGATGTTACTGTAGGGGTCTGCTACAGGCCACCTGACCAGCAGAACCAAGCAGATGAGGCCTTTCACAGGCAAATAGTAGCGGCTTCCAGGTCACTGGCCCTGGTTCTTACGGGGGATTTCAACCACCCTGACATCTGCTGGAGGGACAACACAGTAAGGCATCAGCAATCCAGGATGTTCCTTGCCTTAGTAAGTTTGGGAAGTGTTTCTAGTAAAAACAAATCTGAAGTCAATTACAACTACTGCTGTACTCAGTGAGTATACTAGTGTAAAAGCTGACACACAGGCTTAAGAAAATACTGTACTTTCTTAACACCATTTCATTTCAATACTAGTTTGCTACAACAGCATCAGAGGAAAACTTTGCAACACAAGTTAATCATTTCCCCACAAATGAAGTTATACTTAGCCAGTATAAAGTTCTTGAGGAACACACCACATTTGTACATTACACATCGTTACAGCTACTGAAAACTGCAAATTTATATAAGCTGAGACACTGTCAGACCACTAAATGATATCCCAGTGGGGTTTGTGTAAACACATACAAGAAACATTCAGTTTGTGAGCTGAAAATTACTTCTGCAGAATTAAAATTATATTCTAATGCCCTGCAAAAAAATACAAATAAGAAGAAAATATGATGGGTTTTTTCTGAGGCTAGACTCAAGTTGTGGCTTCTATTTATTTGTGTCATAAAGCAACTTTATCTAATAAACCACTGGTAGTGGCAGTGATTTCCCTGCAGAGACTTTGCACAGTTCCTGTTGCAACTTCAACTATTATGCCTGCAGACATACTACGAATTCCTATGAATTGGTACAAGATATTTGTACAGTGACACCTTTTAAAGCTAATGACTCTGTACCTGATACACCATGCATGAAAGAGTATTATTTTAATGAACAAAGCATACATAAAAGTTCTTACTTCTTGATTGTGTTTAATGGTTAAGTCTAATTTTTCCTTGTTCACTTGACAGAGTCTCCTCCTCAGATCTTCAATGTCCACTTCAGATTCATTGCTATTTTGTAGTAACAGCGACTCACACATGGCATTATGTAAGCTGCAAAACATGTTTCAAAAAACGTTAGTAATCCTTTTTTAAGTCATAATGCTCTGTTATTTCAATGATCAGACTGTGAGCTCAAATTTCTAAAAATTCACTTAAGTGCAATAATGCCATGCAATTGTCATCATACTGTTGCTCCCTCAAAAAAAAAGGGTTATGCAGATCTACGAGAGGTATAAGATATGAGGCAGCAGGAAATTAAAACAGATTTCCACTTTGGATTTCCCAAAGTTTACTTAAGAACCTTCTTAAAACTATTTTTAATTATCTTTACCAGTTTTCGTATTATTTTATATATGCAAGGATGCCTGCAATAATTAGTTGCTCCACATAAAAGCACAAGTTGTTAGGACTACCAAGTATGAAATACACTGTAAAAAGAAGTATGATAGAAATAACCACAAAGTTGTCATTTTTTAACACAGAAGTGGTAGCTTACTTTTACCTAGACAAAGGCTTAAGTATTCATTGCAGAAATAACTGTCTACCAGGATTCAATTATTTCCTTTTTCTAAAGAAAGATGACCATTTCACCCCTAGCACACTTAACATTTTCAAGGATTGAGAACACTATCTGATTATACATGTTTTCTCATAGAAGTTCATCAGCAAAAAAGACATAAATGCCATTGACAAAAGGGGAAAAGTAATTTAGATTAAGTGTTGCCCTTAAAGACATTACTCATAACAAAGGATGACACTTCATGTTTTTGGCTGTGGCCTATAAATATTCTGTAATTTAATAAATATAAAGCCTACTTTTACTAAAAACCAAGGCAAACTTCATCTGTGAGATCAGAATAACTGGATTTCATTGGTAATTGTTCCACGGGGTGCCATGTACTGAACACATTTTATATATTTAATAAATGTAGGTGATAAAGAACCTTCAAGTACTCCAAGAAAGTCACAGGCACATTACTAGGTTTGAGTGTTTACTATGTGAGCCATATCCAAAGGAACTAATATGAAACGGCAAAACCCCAGCAACAAGGTAAGTAAAATAATATACTACTATTCTATGCAACTACTAGCTACTGCCGCTCTGGTAAGAAAAAAAAAAAAAATAAAAAGAATCTCAACAAGCAAAGCATCTGTGAACTGTGCAAAAGTTTGCTTGTGAACATCATGTAACAGGTTTGGACGGCCTATTCTTCCATGGCTGGGGAAAACAGAGGTGAAGGAAAAGCAAGTAATCTTATTCAGAGATTATGCAAGCTGTATCAGTCTCAACTAAAAAACAGCTCAAGGCCAGACATAAGACCAAAGTTAGAAAAGCACAGATTAGGGGTGAAAAAAAACAGAACCCAAATTGAAAACTGTGGAGGAACGCTCTTTGCATGGAAAGTACAAAATGCAAAAAAAATCCACCACCTTGAGATCTTCCAATAAGAGACACTGGTTTGTATGGCAACTAGCTCTCAACTTGCCTTCCAATTTCTCCATTAATTATCCAGGAAAACATAAGCACAGTGGAGGTATCAACAACAAAAAAAAATCACTCCGAGGAAATTTTAAGTACATGATTAACTGTTCTGCTTAACTAGACCAGTGGGTGAAAAAAGAAACAAAACCAAGCTACAAAAAAGATAAAAAGCATTGCAAGAAATAGCAAATTAGGGCTACTATAGAAATTTAAAATGTGCCTAAAAGCATTCAGATACAACAGCACAACAGTACCTACTGGAGAAAAGAAGTATTATACAACTTTTTAAAACAGTATTTTCTTCACAGCATCTAAAAATGCCATTACTGAAAACTTCAAACCAGACGCAGAAAACCCTGTTTCTGCTCACAGAAGTAAGCCGAATCCACTACTGTAAAAAAAAAAAAAAGAAAAAGAAAAAAGATACTATGACAACGTTAAACACTTAATTTTTTGGTTTGTCTATGTAAAATAAAATGTCAAATAAAAAAGAGTAGGCAGATGGGCTTGCCAAGCCACCTTCCATTATTTACCAGAAGTCTTGACTAGGTGGGGAGGTGCCAGTAGACTGGACAGTAGCAAATGTGACACGGATCTATAAGAAAAGCCAAAAAGAGGATCCAGGGAACTATACACTCATCAGTCTGACCTCAGTACCAGGGAAGGTTATGGAGCAGATCATCATCATCACTACACAGAGGAAAACCGGGGTATCACACCCAGTCACCATGGGTTTATGAAAGGCAGGTCCTGCTTGATGAACCTGATCTCCTAATGACAAGATGACTCACCTACTGAATGAGAGAAAGGCTGTGGATGTTGTCCACCTGGACTTCTATAAAGCCTTTGACACTGTTTTGCACAGAAACATCATGAAAAAACTGGCTGCTTGTGGCATAGATGAGCATAGGCTCTGCTGGATGAAACACTGACTGCATAGCCAGCCCCAAAAAGTGGTGGTCCATGGAGTTAAATCTGGCTGGCAGCCGCAGACTGGGCAATCCTCAGGGCTCAGCTGATGTGCTTGAGAGTAAGGAGGCTCTACAGAGAGACTTAAGACAGATCAGATCAATGTCAGTGGTATGAGCTTCAACAAGGATAAGTGCCAAGGCCTGCACCTGGGCCACAACAACCCCATGCAAGGCTACAGCCTTGGGGAAGCATGACTGGAAAGTTCTCTGTCAGAAAGAGACCTGGGAGTGCTGGTTGACAAGCAGCTGAACATGAGCCAGCAGCATGCCCAGGTTGTGACCATCAACAGTATCCTGGTTTGTACCAGAAACAGTGTAACCAGCAGGAGTCAGGAAGTGATTGTCTGTCACTTAACACTGGTGAGGCCACACCTCAAGTACTGTGTTCAGTTTTGGCCGCCCCAATGCAAGAAAGACATTGAGATGCTGAAGCGGGTGCAAAGAAGAGCAATGAAGGGCCTAGATAGCAGGTCTTTTGAAAAAGCTAGGGGTGCTTAGTGTGAGGAAAAAGGAGGCTAAGGGGAGATGTCATCACCCTTGACAACTACCTGAAAGGATACTGTAGACAGGTAGGTGCTGGTCTCTTCTTACAGGCAATTAGTGACAGAATAACAGGGAGCAGCCTCAAGCTGTACCAGTGGAGGTTTAGGCTGGGCATCAGGAATTTTTTTTTTCACTGAAAGATCACAGCATAGACTTCCCGGGGAGGTGTTGGAGTCACCATCCCTGGAAGCATTTGAAGGTTGTTCAGGTGTGATGCTCAGCAATACAGTTTAGTTGTGAACTGGGTAGACCTCAAGGCTCTTTTCCAACCTGAATGATTCTACAGTTCTATGAAAACAGGTTGGTTATAAGTATTCTTATTTCTGTAACATTTCCTTTAAGCTTCACAGCATTACCAGTACATGCAGTATTTCACGAAAGCATCATACTACCTACTGCAGATTATTCTTTTCATATTCATAAGAAGTGCTATAAGCATAAAGCTTTCAGAAGCTTAAATCAAAGACAAAAACTACACAATACTACTGGAAAGTTTCCCAGTGTTATTTGTAGTCTAACGGGAATTCAGAAAATGCTTTGTTTCCATTTTTATATACTAACAGTTCACTGATTATTGGTTTTGAATGAAAATATGTCTTTTACTAACTACAGCTTCTAAGACACCATTTTTAGTAGTAGTTTGAGATTTGTTCAAGAAAGCATGTAAGCAGGTAAAACAGCTTTTGAGTAGTTCATTGCAGAATGACTTTTTGTAAAAAGTCTTTAAATTCACACTCATTTCACAAGTCTGAACACAGAACATCACTTCTCAAAAGGTTTTCTTCCATATCTGGCAGAAAATGTATTTTTGTAAAACAGAGGAATTTTATTTCATTTATAACCTAGCACTGGAATTTTGCTTTCCCAGCTGGAGGATTAGTCTGAAGTCTGGTTTCCTAACCAGAGTTCATATTCATGGAATTTTGCTGTTTTTATAGAATCAGCTGCTCTATGTAATCAGACTGTAAATAGTGACAAATATCTCTCACAGATAAGATAAATAGAATGAATTAAAGCGTACTTTAATTATGCCAAAGATCAAACATCTATCAGGTTATAAAAAAACAAAAGCCACAAACAAGACTTAAGGCCAACTCTATCACTTCCACTAATGCAGAAAAACCATCCTGCAACTCCAGCCTAAGTGCAGATAGGAACTCCCTCTACCTATGAGTCATGTCTCCTATGGTGTGGGAGAATTCTTGTACATCAGATGGCCAGTACACATGCTTTTAATTCATCTAATCCCTATACTGGCATGGCACAGCTCACACGTGTCACACCCTATTTGGTTCTTCTTCAGTCTGAATGACACAGTTTAGAGGATCTAGAAAATAAACCACAAAAACATGAACCCTATTACTGGACTTAAAAACAGAGAAGAGGAGCTCACCATTTAGCTTCTGTCACAGAGTAGATGACTGGAGAGGACAAACTCATGACATCCAATATGCAGCTTTTTAAGTCCATAACCTCTGGAGCACGAACATCATCTTTGACCAGGTATATATTTTCACTTGACAAACTCCAAAGATTACTATTTTCCATATCACAAAAACAATAAAACCTGTAACAGAAGCACACATTCATTTACTCGGCAACACAAGAAAAAAAAATCATTTATTAACCAAACCATTACCAAACAGTGTTACTATGTCATGTGAGCAATTACCACCAACTGTAATTTTACATCAGCTTTAGTCAGCAAAGACTAAATTGTGTCTCTAGTCCTCGAAGCTTGACTAAATACTGTAGACTATAAACATATATATATTTTTTGTAGAATAGTCACTACCAGGGTTTCTCTATTCTCCTAAGGCAATCACGGGGCTTAAGTTCTCTTCAAAATAATGCTGAAGGAGATACATGATCCACTAGGATCTTTTGAAGAAGTCAAATATCCAAGGTTTGTTGCCCAATAGCAGCCTTTAACATATCAAGTCTTCTCACTATTTCATAAACCTGAAATTTTCTACTTCAATGTATTTTATATTGTATATCAGCAATGTTAAGTAGTATACAGGAGGAACATTAAATTGAAATATACATAACCTTTAAAAGAAACCCACTGATATATTCTAAAAAAGAAATCATTACAGGTACCATATTTATAACACAGAACTTGGAAAAAATCTCCAAGATTTACTTCAAGTTGAATTGCAAACACATAAACTTCATTAATTAAAAGCAAGGTAACATGAAGAATAATCTATGTTCAACAGTCAAGATTAACAAGCAATGTAGGTTTGCTTAAACTCCACAGCAGATCAGCATCCATACTGAGGTTCAAAACAAGAAACAAGCCTGGGCTCCATCTTTACCATCTCTGGCTTTCAACCACATTTGCCACAATCTATTCCTGTTGGTCTGAACAGAGAAGTACTTGGTATATTAACTATAAACTGACTTTATTCATTCCAGTAGCCAATAATCTGCACCAGAAATTTGTGGAATTAAAAATGCACTTCTGACAAACAACAATTTTAATAGAACATGCAAGAAGAATACACCTGATATTTATTAAAGCTTTTTTTTTAACAGAAAAGCATAACAATAGCTGCCCAGGATTATCATACTGCTTGAACACAGTTATTCCAAAGTGTCTTCAAAATCAAGTGGAGTAATACGGGAAGAAAAAGACAATGAAAGTTAACTGTTTGTTTCAGTTTATTACTAAAGAATATTCAGATGTATAATTTGTAATTTTTAAGATCTATCATTCATACATATGTTCATAAGCCCCAAAACTCCCTACTACCTAACTACCATACAACTGTGTCTCATGCTCCTACAAAAACTAGCACAGCTTTCTTTCCATCTCAAACAAGAAAATAGTTAAAGGTTTCATTTTCAAAGTGACAAGTCCATGGTACAACTCCTAGGCACATGTTGAGACAAATTAAATTATTAGTAACTAGAAAACTAAAAACTCCAACTTCTCATGAGAGAAAAACCACCCTGACAGAGTATTTGTAATACTGTATTCAATAAAGATCAGTTCCTTGGATTTTAAAAAAAATACGATATCCAGATATGGGAAATTAAAATCTCTGTCAATTGTGCCCATTTTCTCTTCAGGATGTAGCCTGGAACAGTGATAAAAGAGTTTGACATGATGCTCTTTCAAGCTTCATTGCAAACTACACCCGAATCTCATAACAGTGGGGGGAAGAAAATAGGTCAGCTTTCTCCCAAATCTGTTTTTCACCTCAAAAACAGAACACTGTAACTCTGACCAACTACCAGTTGATACAGTTGGTTTCAAAATACAATCAAAATATACTGTCAGATCCACATCACTCCGGAGTACAAAAACTTCCTGAAATTACTCTGTTCGCATAGACAGAAAAAAGTAAAGAATGTTACATATAGTTGCTTTGTTGAAATGTGTATCAGTTACTAGTTTATTAGCACACAAATGGGTACACTCCAAAAGCGTGCTGTTTCATAGGGAAAATAGTATTCAAGTGGCACAGAACAGCTCATAGGAGACTCATAAGCATTTCTTTGAGGAGTTAATATATTTGATGTGCGTTAGCTACAAAAAATGCTGTATTTTAGTTATGAGCTTCTGAATACAGCAAACTAACTTAAGTAATATATTCTTTACTGCAAAGGTAGTGTGGCACTCAAACACGTTGTCCAGAGAGGTTGTCGATCACCCTCCCTGGAAGTATTAACAAGGCCAGGCTGGATGAGGTTGTGGGCAACCTGGTCTAGTGATAAGCGTCTGCAGCCATAACAGGAGGTTAGAACAAGATGACCTTTGACGATCTGACCCAGATCGTTCTGTGACCGAAACCAGTCAAACCCAACTCAGATGTTTAAACCATACACCTCCCAGTGTAACCATCAGATCTGCACTGGCACCTGCGAAAACGCATCAACAGTAGTTTCAGCTGAATCACAGGGCTGTCATTAACCCCGACCAGAAGTTCTCTGCAAGGTGAACTTGCACAGCACCGGCATGGCTGCGCTGCGCCCACTCCGGACAAGCCACCTGTTGGAACGCACGGTGCACGGTGGCTCAGGCGGGGAGGGCAGCCCGAGGGGGTTCTACAGCCCTAGTCCCGCCACCGCCGAGACGCGAGTCCTTAGCTCTGTTGCCAGGGCTGGGAAGCCCGACCCGTGCGTGAGGTACCGACCTCCACCCACTGGACCATCACGCCGCACCGAGCCCCTCGGAACCCCGCCGGAGCCGTCCCACCTGTCGAGGTCGCTAGGGACCGGGTTACGGAAGAGCGTAGCCACGCCCCCCTGCAACGGCCACTTCCGCCCGCGGCGCAAAAGACGCGCGCAACGAGCGCGCCGGCCGCGGCGGAACTGCGCATGCGCAGCCCTGGGAAGGGCTAAAGCACGAAGCGCGCCCCTGCGGCCGCTTGGTGTCGCCTTGCCCTCCCGCCTTGCCCTCTTTTTGTGGGTGCTGGCGCGTCCTTCTCCCATACTACAAAGGAAAAACAACAAGCAATGATTTTTGAAAAGACCGTGGAACAAAATCGCAGCAGGGTCACTGGGGGAGATGGGTAACGAGGTTACCACTTCCCATCTGTTTTTTCTCACAGTGGTGAGGTTCTTGCAAAACATCTCAAGCCCCAGGTGTAAGAACGTGTGATCTCAAACAACAGCACAAGAGGGTATACCCCACGATACACTAGAAAAATTAACAAGGATAACCAGGGGATCAGACACAGTCAGCATGGGTTTATGAAGGCCACATCCTGTTTAACAAACCTATGGCAGGATAACCTGCTTGTTGGATGAAGGAAAGGCTGTGGCTGTTACCTATTTTGACTTCAGTAAGGCATTTGACACTGTTGCCCACAGCACACTCCTAGAGAAATTGATTGCTCTTCGCTTGGATGCACATAACACTTTGCTGGGTAAAAAACACACTAGATGGCCAAGTCCAAAGAGTTGTGGTCAACGGAGTTAAATATAGTTGGTGGCCAGTCACAAGTGGCATCCCACAGGGCTCAGTACTGGAGCCACTCCTGTTTCACATTTTTATCAATGATTTGGATGAGGTGATAGTATGCACCCTTAGTAAGTTTGCAGATGACACCAAGCTGGGTGGAAGTGTCAATCTGTTTGAGGGTAGAGAGGCTCTGCAGCAGGATCTAGATAGGCTGGATCACTGGGCCAAGGCAAATTCCATGAATTTCAATAAGGACAAATACTGGGTCCTGCACTTTGGCCACAACAGCCTCCAGCAGCACTACAGGCCTGGCGAGGAGTGTCTGGAGAGCTGCCAGTCAGAGATGGATCTTGAAGTGTTAATAGAAGGATGGCTGAACATGAGCCAGCAGTGTGCTCAGGTGGCCAAGGCCAATGGCATCCTGGCCTGTATCAGGAATAGAGTTGCCAGCAGAAGCAGATAGGTTATCATTCCCCTCTATTCAGGTCTGGCAAGGCCACACCTCAAGTACTGTGTCCAGTTTTGTGGGTCCTTCACCACAAGAGGGACATTGAAGGGCTGGAGACAGTACAGAGATAGCTACCAAACTAGTAAAATATTTGGAACATGTGTCATATGAGGAACAGCTGAGGGACCTAGGACTGTTTAGCCTGGAAAAGGGGAGATTGAGACCTTACTGCTCTCTGCAACTGCTTGACAGAAGGTTGCAGAGAAGCAGATGTTGGTGATGAGTGATAGGAAGAGGGGAAATGGCCTTAAGCTGCTCCAGGGGAGATTCAGATCGCACATTAGGAGCAATTTCTTTACTGAAAGGGTTGTCAGGCATTGGAACAACCAATGAGGTTGAGTGTTTGAGGTGGTTGAGTCACAAGAAGTTTTTCCTAATGTCTAACCTAAACTTCTTCTGGCACAATTTAACCCCACTTCTTTTGTCTTATCACTCATTACTTGTGAGAACAACACCTACCTTTCTACAACCCCCTTTCACATAGTTGTGGAGAGCAGCCAGGTCTCCCTTGAGCCTTCTTTTCTCCAGACCATCATGGGCCACAAGACAAATCACAGACACCGTCTATTAGCCCTTCTCTGTTCCGAGAAGGGGAAAAGGATAAAGGGAGAGAGACATATGGATTGGAAAACAAAATTACAACGGCTCTAATTAAAGCAATGATGATATGAAATACCTACAAAACAAACATCAGTATATACAAAACCAAAACTCCCCTGTTGGCAATTAGATCACCATCACCACTGATGCAGTCTCAGACAGGACTCAGCAACAGACAGGAAACATGCAGGAGCTGGATTCAGGAATGCACAGACTGGGATTTAAGGCAGAATGCACAGTCTTCTTCAGATATGGGTCACTGAGTAAAAGAGGCAAGGAGGGCAAGAGGGAAAAGGGCAAAGAACCCCAGAAAGGGCTGACCCTGAAGGTTCTTCCTCTTTATACCAAATATGACATATATGGGAAAGAATATCCTGTTAGTCACTTTAGGGTCACCTTTCCCATCCACTCCTCCCTGCAGGAGTGGCCTCTCACTGCATTCCAAACATGGGACACAAGATTGGCAGTGACCCTGGTCTTCACAAGAGAAAGTCTAAACAAGAGACTTTCTGCATACCAGCTCCTGGTGTTAACTGTAAACATGAAGTGTTATCTCTTGTAGAAGCATATACTATCTGGACAGATAGGCCGTTGCGTACAAAGAGTGCAGTTACTTACAAGAAACTGAACAGAAAGTTAAAATTATTGAACAGTAGCTCTAATTCAAACCAGTATATAGGCTAAGCAACCCCAGTTCCCTCAATTACTCCACATTGTCATTGTGCTCTGGACCCTCTACCAGCTTAATTGCTCTTTCCTGGAGAAGCTTTAGGACTTCAATGCCCTCTTTGTAGTGCGGGGCACAGAACTGAGCACAATATTTGCGGTGTGGCTTCACCAGTGCCAAGTACAGGGCTGGTCCTGCTGGTTACACTGTTTCTAATGCTAGCCAGGATGGTATTGGATTTCTTGGGCACCTGGACACACTGCTGGTTCGTAATCAGCTGTCTGTTGACCAATACTCCCAGATCCTTTTCCAATGAGCAGCTTTCCAACAACACTGACAATCACAGAATCGTCAAGAGTGAAAAAGATCTTCAAGATCAGCAAGTCCAAGCATTCACCCTACAACCCCTAACCAATAAGTCATCTCCTGAAACACCACGTCTACACAATTTTTGGGATGGCACCTCTACCACCTCTCTGGGAAGCCTGTTCCAATACCTCACCACTCTTTCTGTGAAGAAATTTTTTCCTAATGCCCAAGCTGAACCTCTTGACCTCATTTCCTCTTGTCCTATCACTAATCACTAGCAAGAAAATGCAAACAACATCCTTTCAGGCAGTTACAGAGATCAGTGAGTCCTTCCCTCAGTCTCCTCCAGGTTAAACAGACCCAGCTCTCTCTCCTCATAAGACCTATTCTCCAGACCCGTAATCAGCATAGCTGTCTACACCCTCTCCAGCACCACAATGTCCTTCCTATTCTGCAGTGCCCAAAACTGCACACAGTACTCAAGGTACAGCCTCACCAGGGCTGAGTATAGGGACAAGATCGCCTCCTTGGTCCTGCCGGTCACACTGTTTCTGATGTACTATTTCTGATGCATCCCCAAGTCTGTAGCATCATAGGAGTTGTTGTGATCCAAGTGCAGGACCAAACAGTTTGCCTTCTTGAATTTCATATGCCAATTCACAGCCAAGAGCATCTGAGGCCTGTTAGTCGGTTTTTGTGCTGACCTGTATGTCCATGCTTGTCTTGCCTGCTGGACAAGCTAGTGACAGTGCAGGCTGTGATCCTGCTGCCATCAAATAGCCTCAAGTTGCATCAGGGAAAGTTTAGGTTTGACATGAGGATAAACTTCTTCATGGAAAGCATCATCAGACCTTCATACAGCCTGCCCAGGGAGAGGGGTGAAATGCCATTCCTGGACATATTTGGAAGTCACAGAGTTGTGCAGTTAGGGACATGGTTTAGTGACGGGCTTGGGACAGGTGGGTTATTGTTGGACTCGATAACTTAGAATCATTTTGGTTGGAATAGATTGTCAATGATTCTCTACCCATTGATCCAACCTGTCCACATCGCTCTGCAGAGCCTCTCAACCTTCAAGCAGATCAACACTTCTGCCTAACTTGGCATCATATGCAAACTGAATAAGGGCACACTCAATCCCCTTACCCAGATCACTGAAGAAAACAGGCCTCAATACTGAGCCCTGGGGCACACCAGTTGTGACCAGATGCCAATAGGATGTAGTTCCACTCACTACCACTCTGTGAGTTCAGCCATCCAGTTTAAGTTGATATGAATTAAGATCTTAGTAGCAAGTAAATTAAAAGGTATTTTTATATACTTCTTTTTTACCTTGACCTAAATTTCCATAGACCATGAGAAATTTGGGTCCTCTTGAATGAGCAAGGTTATATTAAAGCTATCACAAACCACACTTCGAAAAGCATCAGTGAGAAAGTGTCTTAATGCTGGCTTGCACTTGAAGAATTAAAAAGCATCATGATGTCCATCCAGATTATCTAGGAAAATATATAACCGACAAATGACCAGGTTACTCTAAAGAGAATATACAGTTCAAAAATGACCATGTTATCTGAGAACATGTAGTCCAGAAAATGAAAAAGTCACATAAGAGACAATAACATTAATGGATAGTGCACAAAATGAGCACATATGGAAACACAGGGGGAAAAGAGTATCTTCTGTGGGAAACTCCAGCATTGGAACAGACTGCCCAGGGAGGTTGTTGGATCACCATCCCTGGACATGTTCAAAAGTAGTGTAGATATGGAGCTTAAGGATATTGTCTAGCAGTGTGCTTGGTATAGTAAGGTTAACAGTTAGACTCAATGATCTTAAAGGTCTTTTCCAACCTAAAGGATTCTATGATTCTATGATTCTAAACTCACCTTTGTCTATAGAAGGGATTACACAATTTAACTGTAATCAAAGTAGCCCCCAGGTAATATTGAAGGTGAAGCACAACAGTATTGGATATATAAGATTCTAGTAAGCTTATACAACTCTCCAAGCTGTGCAAGGTGCCATGGTTCTTCAGCACTGGATATGTAACACCCATCTGTCAGACAGGTTGCATGTATTGTACCACTGCTTGGGTAAATTCTTCTTTCCTTATCACCATACAGAGCTGTGATGCATTACATATTCTCAGGTTTTCTAGATATTTCAGTTTGGTAGCCCACTCTCCAGCTTCAGTGTGACTGTTCTAGACACAACAACTGGAAACAGGCAGAATGAAGACTTAATCATTCTTTTACCAGGGATTTAAATCTAAAGGTATCAGATTTTATGATGTCAAAAAATCTACAGAGAAATACTATTAACAATTTAAACAAAAACATTATTTATAGTGCATATTTTAACATTAATCTTACATGTATACACATTTAAACATAGTTTAAAACATGCAAATGGTTGGGCTTTTTCTCTCATTGGAATTCCCCAGTAGGAGCAAAATTATGCTAAAGATAAACTTTATGCTAAAGTTACGTATGAAGTTAAAATAAGCTTTTTTTCACCACAGAGCTGCAGTTGATCCTCATGCAGGAAAACAGTCATACTGAATTCAAAGTACAGCTCAGTGCTTTGACTTACTTTGTGAATGCAAGTATTGCAACAGTAATTAAAGTGCCCCAAAATGGTTTCTTTTTGTGTCCAAAAACTGAACAGCCTGAAAAATGGCCTTGGCTAATGGAGACATACAAATTTGGGGACAATATGGAAGGAATCATAAAAAATTAATTCTGTGTCTGCAACTTCTGATAGGCTTTGGCATAATAATAGCTTACCACATACTGAACCAATAAACTGAATTTAGCTGCCAAAAAACCCCAATACATACAATTTTTAACCTTGAGTCACAACAACTACTTTAGACACAATGCTGCTACTGCATATATGTAGCTAAACAAACACCATTTCTTCCTCCCACACTGATAAATATATCTCCTTAGGCCTTTCTTTTGTAGAGACATCTGTTTGCCAGTGTTGAGAAAGGGTGCTTGATGTTTGGGCAGAAGGACAGGAGACACAACACTTCAGTTGTGCATCTGGCCTTGGCAGAGCAAGAAGCAACTGATTCAATTGCAGACAGGACAACAGCATGCTTCTTTGCATTGTGACCTAACCATTACCTGCAGGAAATCAGCCAGAACAGCATTTTCAAAAAGGCAAGCTTGAGACACATGGCTCGACCAATACCTGCTTTATAACTGCTTTTCACATCAGTAGTTCATTCATGGCTAGTAACTGTGTGTATCAGTGTAGTGAACTCTAGCATCAAGTGACAGGTCTGACTGAAGCTTTACAGATTGTGACATTCAAAATAAATTTTTTTGCTAAGAAGTGCTGACACGGTCCTTTGAGTTTAATAGCATCAGTATTACATGATGTTCTGTTTCCAATGTCTGGAATGCAAAATACACACTTTTTTCCTTCTGTTATGTCTGCACTTGAACAGTTTGTCTTCAGTCCTGTGTTTACTTAATGTGTACAAAGGAGCATGATTACACACAAAATATAAATTGTTCAAAAAATTTTCAGTCTAAATAAATTTTTTTTTGTTTTAGTTATGTTTTAAAACGTTTTAGTCACAGTAGTCTGTTTTGAAGAACACCATACTTTTATATGAAAACAAGTAATCTTTAGGAGCTTCCTTAGGAAGAAAAGAATAAGTATTTTCAGCTGTAGTTCACAGATCTTAATACAAGGACCAAAACTTGATTCCTGAGAAATGTTAGATTCAAAAGAATTCTTCCAAAAGCTGAAAAAGGGATTCCAAAAGCATTGCTTCAGAAAAATAAAATAGGAACTTATTTTATTCCTGATACCAAAGTTAAATGTATTATTAAACAGAGCAGTGACTTAGCTGGGGTATTGTTGCAGCTTGTCAGATCCTGCATAGCAAAATATTAATATCTACAGTTTTCACAGTACTCAACACTTTCTCATTCAGGAAAAAATATTAAAGTTTATGTGTTGCAGAAACAGGAATGATTCAATGCAGGCTGAAGAAAGACTTAAACCTCTGCCAATGTTTATATAATTTCTGCCACTGTCAAACTTTTACCTTCCTCTAAACATCTCTAGAAGTGCAGTCTGTCTTAGACTTAATTTTTTGTGGCAACTTTTGCTCCAAAGTGGTAATCCATTAGTGCATGGGAAGAAAAATGTTCTCCTGTCTAATATGCTGATGATCTGCCTAACCCTGTAGAAACTTGGTATTTATGTCCGGGATACAGTCTTCACCAGCTCAAACAAAACCAAACAAACGTCTCTGGTTTCAGCGTTTGGAAAACCACAGGTCATTTCTGCTTAACACTGAGAGAGTAAAGTTTTGGAGTTAACATTTTAAAATGACCATTTTGCATTTCAGAAGAAGGAGGTCTAGAACAAATCATAGCTCTGTGGCAACTGCGGCGGGTGATTTGGGCCTGACTTGAGTTTCAGTATCCAAATCAAAAGCAGTAAGATGATTCTTACAATTTGCTATCTTGGTGTGCAAGTACCTTATAAGACAGCTGGCAGAAAACTGTGGTGCAAGAGCTAGAACTAGATCCTATAGGACAAGTAGACAGAAAGAAAGCAAGCTGACAAGTTAAAATCTGGATCTAAGTCTTGTTTTAAGAAGAGTATTTTTGTGTGGGAAGGCATGGGGAGGCTGTACATGCCTGAAGGAGAACATCTGACAGGCAGACACATGAAAAGAGGGTGCAGTGGCTGAAAGGCTGAGAGAGAAACAAGCTTAATATTGACAGGTAGACAAGCCAGGAGAGAGTAGATATGGAGAGGGCAAGGTGGGTAACACATGAAATCTGAATTAACAGTAATCCTAGTAAACAAAACCACCAAAAAAAATCAAAACAGAATATGTTGGGCTGGAAGGGACCTTTTAAAGGCCATCTAGTCCAACCTAGAGTGCAGTGAGCAGGGACATCTGTAACTAAGGTTGCCCAGAACCCCATCAAGTCTGACCCTGAATGTCTCCAGGGATGGACCTTCTACCACCTCTCTGGGCAACCTGGTCCAGTGTTTCACCACCCTCATTTGAAAGAACTTTTTTCTAACATTCAATCTCAATCCACTCTGCTCCAGCTGAAAACCAATGCCCCTAGACCTGTCACTACACACCCTTCACCAGCTTTCCTATAGGCCTCCTTCAGGTACTGGAAGGCCAATATAAGAAGCCTTCTCTTAGCCATGCCAAACAACTCCAACTCTTTCAGCCTGTCCTCACAGGAAAGGTACTCCAGTCCTTTGATCATTTTAGGATCCTCTGTGCTCCAGTCCTTTGATAATTTCAGGGTCCCCTCTACTGCTTCTTCTGACCCAGCCCAGGATTAGATTTGCTTTCTGGGTAGCTTAAGTCTAGCTTTTTGTCCAGTAACACCTCCATGTCCCTCTCTGCAGTGCTGCTCTCTAGTGCGTCATTCCCTAGCCTTTATGGATAATGAGAATTGCCCCTGCCCAGGTGCAGGATCTTATACTTGGCCTCGTTGAACACTGTGAGCTTCACATGTGCCTACTTCTCCAGCCTGTCCAGATCTGACATTCTTAAAACAGAAGAAGACTTAATGCAACCAAGTTGTGACCAACAACTGTGTAGGATTAATAATCTGAAAGCACGGGCTGTTGGAGGCTAGGGGATGTTAAGACAGCGGGAAGAACAAGCAGCCTAAGCGTACCTAGGGGCTTTGGCCTTCTGAGGGCCAGCAGCAACGTAGGACGGGTAGGGGAGGACCCTCTAGTTATCTCGCGAGGTGGCACACGCACACCTGTCCCTTTTACTAACGAGGGTGGCAATTAGGGATTCAGAGTACAACTCTTGACGGGCACCCATTACTAAGGCGGATCTAACCCGCCTATCTGGCCCCTCGGCCCCACTCCTCGACGCTGCTATCCAAAGGAGCCGCCGCCTCCGCCTCCTCCCGCCCCTCTCACTACGCCGCGACCGCCCCGCCCCCGCGGAAGGAGGGACGAGCGAGAAAGGGACTGAGAGGGCTTCGCTGGCTGCTTCCCGCCTCCTTCCCCGCCCCCCCTTCCCGCCCCGAAGCCTTTTCGCGGCTGCCCGCGTCTGCAGCAGAGGAGAAGGAGGACCCGACTGGAGCTTGTTTGGCTAATACTTGTCGGTTCTCGTCCTCCTCCCAGCGCTCGGCTGCGCTGTGTAGCCTCGCGGGGCGGTGGTGCGGCTGGCTCTCCAGCGGCGGCAGCTGCCGGCGGCGGTGGGCCGGACGCAGCGCGGTAGGTAACAGGGCGGCGGGTAGCGTTTCGCTTCCGCGCCATCGAGTCTAGCACGGTGGGGAGGCGGGGAACTGCGGGAGGGTTGCAGGCTGGGGAAGGGGTGCTTCGGACGCTGCAGACGAGCAGAGCCGAGCCGAGACGGTTGGCGCGGAGGCGGGCGGGCGGGCGCTGGGGTTTGCGGGCGGCCTGGCCGGGGTGGGTGCGTGTGGGGTGAGCGCGGCCCCTCGGCGTCTCCGGGGTCCTTCGGTGGGGCCGAGCTCGATGTGTGTCCCCCTCCTCCCCATCCCCGCTTGGCGGAACGCGCGGCTGATGTTCCCTCTGGTGGTGTCCCCGCACGCCCCGCCTCGCAGTGTTTCTCCCGGCAGCGGGACCTTGGGCTGCCGCCCCGGAGCCCCGGCGGTGCGGAGCGTTCTTCCTCGTCCTGCTCGCGTCCCGGTTCGCCTTGCGGCAACAGGCGCCTCATCGGTGAGAAAACATGAGCCGAGATTTCAAATCCGGAGACCTCATCTTTGCCAAAATGAAAGGTTATCCGCATTGGCCGGCTAGGGTAAGGCATCCCCCGGCGCTACGTCTTCCCCGAAACGTCCCGCGCAACATCCCCTTCAGTCCCCCCGCACCCGCATGCCGCTGCCTCGGCCTCCTGCCGCGCCGGCTTTGTGCTGCCCCAGGGACTTTCGAACACCTGTGGAGAGCGGCGCGGCGAAGCTGCCGTGAGCCTTAAGAATCCCTCCTTTTCCTCTTACCCCGTTTGGGTGACTCCCAGCACTCGCCAGATGTCCTAATCTGAATTAGAAGTGAGGGCTGTGCAGTCGTAGCGTGACCTTGTCTCGGAGCTGTGCAGAAGTGGTGTTCCTGAACAACTGCTCCTTGTTGACGCCAAGCTACCCCAGGTTTTATCTTTGCTGATAAAGCCTGCGGTTCCTGCACTGTTCCCTGTAGAAGAAGCTTTCTGTGTTTGTGGCTAAGCTGTCCAGTCCTTTTTTGCAATCTCCCTGCTACCTTGGGAGAGCCATGGCAGGTTCTACAACTACTGTAGGTCACTTCAGTTTTGGTGATGCAGATGAAAGGCTAATTTTTTCTTACCTAAGGCACTGGCTTAAGGATTGGAGGGTTTTTTAATAATGATTTTTTTTACAATGCTTGGGTTTGGGCAAGTTACCAGCTTGGTAGGGTAGGGTTAAGGATAGGAAGCCTTGCTGTTAATTGTGCTGAAGGCAAGGCAATACTTGGATGAAGCTGAATTGTGTAGTTTACCTGTAGCATATCGTGACTCTACTTTTAAAGAAAGTGCTCAGGTGAAATGTGTTGCTGTAACTGGAGCAGTGTTGTCATTTTCTATAATTGCTGATACTGTCTTTGACACTGTTACATTTTTTTAACATGCAGTTAGAGACACACAGAATCACAGAATTATTGAGGCTGGAAAAGACCTCTAAGAACCTCTAAGATCATCAAGTCCAGCCTGTGACGTAACATCTGCCACAAGCTGGACCATGGCACTAAGTGCCACAGCCAGTCTTTTCTTAAACGCCTCCAGGGATGGGGACTCCACCACCTCCTTGGGCAGTCCATTCCAGTGTCTAACCACTCTTTCCATGAGGAAGTGCTTCCTACTATTCAACCTAAACCTCCCCAGGCATAGCTTCAGGCCATGTCCTTTGTCCTGACACTAATCTGGGAGAAGAGCCTGACTCCCACCTGTCTACAACTTCCCTTCAGAGAGTTAGAGTGATAAGGTCCTCCCTGAGTCTCCTCTCCTCCAGGCTAAACAACTCCAGCTCCCTCAGCCTCTCCTCATCAGACTTTCCCTCTAGTCCTTTCACCAGCCTCATTGCTCTCCTCTGGACCCACTCCAGCAGCTCAATCTTTTTCAAGTGAGGGTCCCAGAATTGCCCCCGGGACTCAAGGTGAGACCTCACCAGTGCCCAGTACAGGGGAAAAATTATGTCTCTAGTCCTGGTGGCCACACTATTCCTGATACAAGGCAGGATGCCATTTTCCTTTTGGGCCACCTTGGCATAGTGCTGGTTCATGTTCAACTGGTTGTCAACGAGTACTCCCAGGTCCCTCTCTGCCAGACTGCTCTCTAGCCGCTCATCTCCTAGTCTGTAGCTGCAAGGGGTTATTGTGGCCAAAGGCTAGGACCCTGCACTTGGTCTTGTTAAACGTCATCCTACTGGCCTCTGCCCATTGACGTAGCCTGGTCTCCCTCCAGCAGATTGACACTCCCCCTCCCCCCCCCAGCTTGATGTCATCTGTGAATTTACTAAGGGTAGTAGAGCCCTGGAAACTTGCTTTACTTTGCTGCCTTTTTTTTTAAATGCTTAACACTTTCCCCCCTACCCTGACCGTTCTTGTTGACTTTAATTCTAGTCTGTCTTTTTGTTAGGTGGAAGAAGTTCCTGAAGGAGCAGTAAAGCCTCCTGCAAATAAATTGCCTATCTTTTTCTTTGGAACCCATGAAACGTAAGTCCTCTGTCACAGAATCACAGAACATTAGGGATTGGAAGGGACCTCAAAAGGTCATCTAGTCCAACCCGCCTGCTACAACAGGATCATCTCTATATTTTAAAGGTCATATTTTTTCATTGTCTAAGGCTGTGACTGAAGTTAATGTTTTGTATGAGTGTAGTGTATCTTAAACTGTTGTTTTCAGTACCAGACCAAACTTTTGCTAAACTAATCTCTTGAGACATGCTTATCTACCGATTGGTTAAGATATTCAAGGGAATGGTAGATAGTAACTCTGTCATACATACTTTTCTAGTCAAAAGAAGGGGGGAAAAAACCCTGAAACTACCTGGAGTGGTATGACTGATAGGCTTTTCTTTCTTCAGTGATGGATTTTAGTTTTATTCCTGTATATGTGCAGAACTGTAAATGGTATATTCTCAAAGAAAGTTAAATGAGGCTGTGAACAAAGAAACAGGCAAAACAAACAAATAGTTATGTTTGGGTTTTGTTTTTTTTCTGGAGAGGTTTGGTGGTGTCTGTGTTTCTTCTAAGGTCTGGAGAGAAAAATCTAGAAATATGGTTAGCGTTATACCTGTCAAGCTGCAAACTATTTTTCTTCATGTACTTTAAGTAATGCTAGCATGTAACAGTTGCACAACATTTGCTTTGAGGGACTGTATTTCTTTCACTGATAAAATTTATTCCAAATAAAATTCGGGCTTTATGCGGTTATGTGCTTTTTTTTTTTGAAAATTACTGTGTTATTTTGGATCATGATTAGTTGTTTAGAGCAGCTGGCTAAAACCTAAAATTCATTTCTACCTTGGTTGTCTATTTGTTTTAAACAGCCAAAATTTACAACAGTTTTTTTCTTAATATAATGGCAATGGTATGTAAGCAGGTCAGCAGTAGAAGTTCTGTATACCAGTACTGTGTTCTTTCCTCAAAATTCAAAGACCATGTGTTTTTTCTATTGAAAATAGAAATAGCTATTGAAATGGCTCTAATCAAGTACTTCACATGTATCTTGTGGTAAGCCTTGCCAAGACAAGATTCACTGCCCTGTTTAATAAAGCAGAGGATGCTTACTCCTCCTTTAATCTTTGATGTCAGCTGGTTCTTATTTTTAAGAAGTGATTTTTTTTCCCCCTGAAAAAAACCTGTATGCTTGGCTCATACACCCATGCGCTTGTTTTTTTAGTGGTTGTTTGGTTTTGTGTGTGTAGTCTTGTGGGTGAAGAGAGGTCCTGAAACTCAGTTTGAGGCGGCAAGGTTTTAATCTTGTCCGTTTTTTTAGAAAATTATAAACAATGCAACAGGTCACATTTTTGGTTTGGGTTTTCTTTTTCCCCAACTGACTTTGTTTTGCATCTGAAAGTACAATATTGCTTTGATCCTGCCCTTGGTAATGCATGGTAATTCTGGATTGTAACAGGAGTCTTGTGCAGTTTTAAATAACTTCAGGGACGCAGAAGGAATCTAAGAGACAGAAATAAGTCCTTATTTGAAGCTTACTAAAAAATTTACTTGCTGATTTTTGAGAAGCATTTGGGCAATTTTAAATTTAGCTTAGGCTCATAGATAAGCCTGCATTAGGGAGTTTCTCTTCTTTTATAGTTCACAAGGATTAATTTGAAAGGTCTGTTCCTTGCTCTTTGTTCTTACAAAATAAAGTTCTACAGTGATCTGGTTTTTGTTAGGCTGTATGGTTCAGGGTTGCCACATTAGAGATCCATACAATACAAGAGAAACTTCTTGTCTGATTCATACACACTGCAAAGTACAGATTGTTTCCTGACCCAGCTGTCTGCTGGTGTTTGTTCTTTAAGCATGCCGTTTACCTATGCTCCTTAGAGTGGTAACAGGTGAAACTCCCCTTCTTAGTGTTGGTTACAGGAAACAACTGTAAGTAACAGTAGGAAGGAGCAGACGGAGTAAAAAAAAAAAATGAAAATGCAGTTTTGTGGCATGGAATTTTGTTTAGGTTCATCTCTCCCAGTTCCTGTTTATGTGCCTTCCTATCCTTTTGGTCTGGTTAAGTAGGCTTTGTAGGTGTATGTTTTCTCCTAGCAAAGTGATAAGTGATTTGTAGTCTAGTCTGTTGCAGTGGCTTACTTAATCCTTTGTACACACAGGTGAGTGTTTTTCTGCTGGGGAAGAAAATGCTTGTGCTTTATAGACCTTTCTTGTATGTTTAGTAGGATAGTAAGTCTCAATAAGTGTTTTTTTTTTTAAGTAAAGAAGTTAAGACGTAAAATGGAGAGCAGAGCTTAAAAATGGCATACTGAACTCTTCAATGATTTGATCCTTTAGAAAGCAAGTACTTGCAACTTTTCAAATAGTTGGGTCATACAACCATGGAAAACTGTTTCTAGACCCAGGCTGAAAAAAAGAATGTACTACCAAGAGTGCTGTCTTTCTCTGTTAGCAGCATATGGATTGCTACAGTGAAATCTGTCCTGGAAATGATATGAAAGTAGACCAGGAATTATACATTCTTCAGCGTAAAACAGACTATTTGGTCTCAGTAACTTAACTTTTCTTCCCAAGACTAACTTGGAGAAGCTAGTAGAGCGGATACAATGACTTTGTATGAGAAAAGCTACCTGTATTACAGTATTGGCAATGCTATATGCATTTTGTTTGTTTGTTTGCCTGACAAAAATGTGCAGACTGTGTTAAAGTCTCTACTGTAAGATTAGCTAAAAAAAAAAAAATTTCAGTGTTTTTAACTTTTTCTTCTGGAAAAGGACTGGGGAGAAACTTAGCCAACAAAACACTTTAAAATGTTCCTAAGTCTGATAAATCAAGTTATGAGCCACTATTGCTGCTCAGTGAAAAACTGCTGAATTAATTACACGGTGTTTTTACAAAAATGTGTACGGTCAGTGTATTTGAGTGTTGTTTTTTCATGTCTGGTACACTAACAATTATTCATAAGCTTTATATTTTAAGTGGATTGTTTTTAATAACTTGGAAAGACTTTCGTGTTCGCTTGGAGGCATTTCTTTTTTGAATTGTTTTGTTGCCTTACATTGTTGAATTCAATGATTCTTTATTCCTAACATTTAAGCTGGTTTGTTTTTTTTCCAAAGGAAGAAAGTGTTCTTTCTCTTTGTTTGCAGTCTACTGTTTTTAATTGTTTTGGTTCACAGCACTTGGTTGCCTGATCAGCTGCACTTTTAAGATGTAGCATTGTCTGTTTCTTGTCCAGACACTTGGCACCTCGGTAAGGATGGGGTCCACGTATGTGGTCATAGTAGAAGAAAGCATGGTCTGTAGCAGAACTAGTTGTTGCAGTAATAATGAATTTCATATCGTAACTCTTGATGCTTACTGCTTTGGAAAGGCTAACCATGGAATTTTGTTCTTACTCTCTTCTTCAGGGCATTTTTGGGACCAAAGGACATATTCCCATACTCTGAAAATAAAGACAAATACGGTAAACCAAACAAAAGAAAGGGTTTTAATGAAGGGCTGTGGGAAATCGAGAATAATCCCAAAGTGAAGTTCTGTCATCAGCAGGTAAGCTATGCAGAGTCTGCAAATCTTAGTTGCTACACTGTTGGGAGTGGGGTAGCGGGAAGGGGCAATAACTGTTTCCCTGATGTAAGGTAATAAACTACTGCTGCTATTCAAGGGTAGGTTAGTCCAATTTTCTTAAGAGTGCTATTTTCCATTGACGGGGGTTGTGGAGTGGAGAGTGTATTTCAGTTGGGTATATCTGTTAATTATAGTAAGGTCATGAGGGATCATGTTGACAGTTTCAGAGCAAAAAGCTTTAATACTTTTTACAGTACACATTGATGTTTTTCTTATAGCTATACATAGAATTATTTATTCTTAAGAACATATATATTCTTAGTTCCAACTATAAGTATTCTGTATGACTGCTTGGCAATTAGCTTGTTTTTGGAATTTTGGTCACACTACTTCCTGTCATCTAAACCAAAGTGCTTTTCTCCACAAGTATTCTTGTAAGATTTAAGTATGTGCTTTCTTAGTGTACAGGGTATTACTTCTATGAGTTGGAAGCAATGTAATGCTTGCTTTTTGTCCCTGAACTGGCACATTACTTACTTGATTGAATTTTAGCCATCAGTAGTTCCCTGTTTTTTGCAGTCTTGGTAAATCTTCCAAGACCAGACTGTAGCTGTGCAGTGCTACCCATAAAAAGATCAGAATATAATCTGAAGACAAGTTGTCTTGCTCATTTTTTTCTTTGCTTACTTGTTCCACACATTCTGTAGCCTCTTGGTTTTGCTGTGTACATTGGACCATGATCGTATACCAGGTCTTCTAGGCAATGTTGCAGTAATAATTAAAAGAATTTGTTTTCTGCTGCTCTTCCATGATGTGCCATGTTGCCACTTTAGCACCAGTTAATCCCTGCTTTATAAGATATCCTAAGTCACTATGTTTTCTAGTTTAAATGAGAACACAGTTGAAGGGCTGAAGTAGAACCAAGAGATAAGATGGTATGCTCCAAATGTATGGTTTTTCTGCTGTGAGATGCAGAAAAATGGTAATGTGCTCATGTCACATCCTGATCATTCAGCAAAAGAAAAAGGAGTGACTCAGATTTGTGAATTTACTTGGGATGAATTACGGAGCTTTACACTATAGATTCACACAAAAATCAGGTTTACTAAAGTTAATATATTGTGCACTCAAAGCCTAGAAAAGAAAAGAGACAGTTTCAGATCACCACCTCAGGCTCCAGCAATGTCTTTTTCTATCTGTTTGCCCTGGCTTCTTGGCTACTCTGGCTCCTTTTTGTCTTTGACCTTCTCTTTCTCCTTGGTGTCCTCACCTTTGTGGTAGGGGATTAGTGGGTGCACATCCACTGGTTTGAACACACTTTTTATCCTCTAGTGACAGAGGCATTGCTTCACACTCCCCTATGATGTGAGGAAAGGTGGCAACTAAGTGGGCAGTAGATGTGCGAATGCAGGAGACAGAGAAGGACAGCATTAGCCTCCACCATGCCTTGAATCAGAGGTCCTGAGATACCTTATATATTACTGTTTTTTGCATGGTGTTATAGTGGGTCCTTGTGCGTCCAACTTTGGCCTGCCATTATTGTCATGGGTTAGAGACTCCAACTGTATTTAACCAGTAACTTCTTAGCTAAAGTGTCAGACACAAAAGGAGGGTTTAACAAAACCACTTCTGAATCTGCAGGCAGTGAGAGAACTTACTCAATTTGGAAGTGAAAAAAGGCACTAAAACGTTTTAATTCATTGCCCCCACACACATCAGAAGAAACCCCACACAAGACATGGACATAGACATACAGAAGTTTGTTATAATGCTCCTACACTAAACTGAGGACATCTTCATTGTAGACGATTCCTGCTTCTTTCTGGAATGGTGGTGGTCATCTGACTTAAGTCTCGATCCTCATAAATCTTCAAAGTTCAGAATTCTCAGAGTCTCTCAAATTGAAAACAATTTGTAGAAGTAGACCTTGATGGTTCCTCCTGAACGTGAAGTTTCTTTAACTTCAGAAGTGATAGAATTTTTCGCTGCAGTAAAGTAGTATAGCTCTGAACAGACACCAAGAGGGAGAGAAGTGAAGAAGGTGGAAGTCATAAGGGTTTGGGGGGGGAGATGCAGAGAGTGGAAGGGCAGAAACTCTTCAAAAAGTTTTCAGTGGAAAACACACAGATTAGACTGACAGACTGTTATGCTTTACAAGTTGAGCACAGCTATTCAGAAAAATGCGGTTTTTCTGGTGGACTTGGGTAAAACTGGTGGTGAGACAAGGCTGTCCATTCTCTGATGTACTCCTGGGATGGCTTGTCTTATGTTCCCATGGCATAGCACATACATACTTCTGCCCCTGTAAAACTGCTCTGCTACTCTCCTGCTTACAATATTTGAGGCGTTAATTTGTTTTTGATCAGACTGATAACTTCATCACAATGTGAAGGGCTGCATGAATAAGGGACAGATTCTTTCTGCTACCATGAAATATGTTGGTTTGGCTTCTTGCTGTTTTCTTTGTAACAGTTCAGCAGAGATGCCCTGGGGATGGCTCAAGCAGTTTTGAACTGTAACTAAGTTGTATGTTGCCCGTCAAACAAGGTGGAAATCTGGGTATAAAAAATCCTGGCCAAGAAGCTTGTTTAATGTCTGTTTCAGAGCAGGAATCCCTAACTTCAGTTAAGCCATGCTATGGGTTACTTTAGTAGCATTTCAGGCATTCCTATGTATATTTCCAGTCGGAAATATGTAAAACATGCTGCCAAGAGATACATACAGACTGTTCTCTTAGTCTAGCAGCTTTTCGAGTTCCAGTCAAAAACTTGACTTTGAGTGTTGATGATAGCTCTTTTAAAGTCTTTCTGTGAACTGATCAGGTTCTGTCTAGAGCTGTTGGTTTGTTTGCTGCCGTTTTTCTCCACTATCTATTTAAAAAAAAAATCTGTCCACAAGTTGTATTTAAAAATTCTTTCCATAAACGAGCCTTAAAGTTACCGTAAGAAGAAACGCTTCTTAGTTTTCCAGTTGAAGCTTCCCTATGTGTAGCTGTGGGCTACTCCAGTGCAAGAGAGATATAATATACTCATACTGGAGAGAGAGTCCCATGAAGTATCACAAATATGATGGACTGAAGAATCTCTGTTATGATAGCTTGAGATTGTTCAGCCCAGGGGGGCTCGAGGATGACCTTAACGTATGCAAATACCTGAAGTGAGAGTATGAAGAGCCAAGCTGGTTTGGTGGGTTTTTTTTTTTTGGTGGTGCCCAGTAACAGGATCAGAGGCAGTGAGCTCCAGCTGAAACACAGGAGAAAGGTTCCTCTTAACATTAGGAAGCATGTTTTGCTGTGACGGTGACAAAGCACTAGGTCACTCAGGTTGCCCAGGGAGACACTGGATGCTCCATCCTTGGGGATACTTTGAAAGTCAGCTGGCTTGTAGTAGTTCTGCTTAGCAAGATGGTTAAACCATATTGAATTATGTAATGAACTAAGTAATGCAGTAGACTTGAACAGATTTTCTTCTGAATTTTCACAGTAACTAGAGAATTTCCAGTAGTATTCCCTTTTGTATTTTTTGCTTTGCTTTGTAAAAAGCAAATTCTATTTAGAATAGAGCAGAACAAATGCTTTGGATTTAGCCAGCTCTCGTTATTTGCATGCAGTTTTTGTGCTAAAGGGCTACATCTGCAACTAAATTTGGATTCTGTAAAATAAATTGGGAAGTAAAACAGTAAATGTTAACTGACTGGGTCTGAAATAAAACCACTAGTTAGGAATGGGTCTGCTTCACAGGTCGTTCCTTTTATGCATCACTGAGGATATAAAGTTGGTCAGTTTTGTGTCTTCTGTGGTTTGTTTGTGGGGTTTGTGTTTTGTTTTTTTTTCCCACAAAATACTACCTTTTGGGTTTGTTTCTTAGAAGTGAAATACTACACTCTTTCCCCACAGTTTATAGGTAAGATAGAGGGTCCACCCCACTGTTCCAAGAATTAAGAAAATTATAGTGTGATACTTGTTTTAGATTTTATTTGCTTAAGCTTATGTACTGAAATGAGCTTAATTTCTTCAGTACTTTGTAGGATAGCGTGCAGTTGGCAGTAATGACACTTCAAAGGTAGCTTGTTTCACATTCTTGTTGGCAGCTTTGGCAGTTGACTTATACTGCAGTTTTCCTGCAGGTTGTTGCCTTAGCATCGTGTTCCCAAAGCTGGATACATCAGTATGTAGTTTCTGCCTCCCTAGTGATGAAGGAAGGCTGCTTCTCTGCTTTGGTAGCAGTCTCTGAGGCTCTCTTGATTCACAGCTGGGTTTGTTGTGTGTTGGTTTTTGTGTGGGTTTTTTCCCCAATGTTAGGGTTTCTGGATTTATTTTTTTTTTTTTTTCGCTGGGGTAGGAAAGGAAGTTTAACTGTGCTTGAAGTTGACATTTAGACGGGTTTATTGAGAGTTTGTGGGGAAGCTTGTATTTCTTCTGAAGTAGCAGTGTGGCTGAAATGGTCTCCTCAGGCCCCGCCTTCCCATCGTTGCCAGAGGGCACGAACACCGGCAGGGAAACGTGTCAAGGCATCCGGCACCATTGACGGGAGCCTCTTGTTGCCGAGAGACAACCTTCCTGTGGGAGAAACGCACTTCAGTCTTCCTCCGGTAGCCGCTGACCCCGCCTCACTAGTCTCAGTCCTTTGGGCGAGGCCTTGGCGGTTGCGCAGGACGCTGAGCCCAGGGCTTCCCTATAGGCCGCGGCCTCGCGGCCCTGCCCCTTGTCGAGTGAGCTCGGCAGCGCAGGCAGGAGGCTGCTGAGGAGGGCGGGAGGCAGCGCCAAGCGGCCCTGCTGCCCCAGGGGCGATGTTCCGCAGCAGAGCGGCGAGCAGTGGCCTGTGCCCACGCCGCGGGGCCCGGCGCGCACTGGTGGATGGATGTACCGTAAGATGTTCCTTCATCTCTGCATTAGGTCTACGGCCAACTCTTTGTTTTTAGAAACAGATTCTTGGAGTTAAGTGAAGCCCGGTTACTAGGCAGTAGCAGGGAAGACAGTTTAGTGGTCAGAGCCTCAGAATTCAGGGTGAGTAGATAATTTTGGTCACAGCAGGTAAGTTAAAGAGGTGAGAAGGTAAAAATTAAGCTTTTGTTATCGATGCAGTATATGTTACAGGCCTTCTAGCTGTACGTATAGAGGAATTCACTTGCAATTATTCTTTTTCTGCCCTTTCAGTGGGCCTGTTTTGTCTTGGTAAGTGCTTCTGAGAGCCGCGTTTTCTGTTTAGCAGCCAGAACTGGCTGGAATATTCTGAGAGCAGTATTTATGCTTTGCAGATGTTGCTTATAACTGCTTGTAAGAGAGGTGGGGGCAGAGGGGACCCTGTGGCTTGGGCAAAAATCCAAACCCACTTCCTCAGTAGGGGGAAGAAACCTACAGAATCAGGGATACTCTGCCAGCTTTGTTTGAAGGAGCTAATATTTAAGAGACTGCTATCCACAATATATGCAATTAAGAAAAAAAAAAGAGTAATCTTGGCTTTGCCTTCACTATCACAGTGTTTGTTAATTTAAATCTTTAGCTGTTAATATATTATTATTATGTTGCTGTTACTTAAGTTTTTCTGATTGTGGTTTTAGGAACAGGTAGTAGGCTCACTTAAGATTCATAGCTTGTTCAAGAGTGTGGTTCTTGGCAGTAGCATCAGCAAAGTCGTTTGACCAAAAATGTGAATATTTTTTTCATTTTAAATTATATAGTAAATCTTTATATCACAGTTACTTGTGTGAAAGTAAGTTGTTAGAATGTTACAGCTTGAAAGTTTGATAATGAAAATACAATATACATTGCAAAGTGTGGAAATTAAAATGTATCTTGCACTATATCATTAATGTTCTTGTCAAACTGATAAGGGCATCCTTGGCATGATGCTTGCTTCTGCATACAGGTGGCCAAAACAACTTTCAGTATCATTACTGTGTAGTGAAGAAAGGGATTTATTTGTCATTTTTTCTGTTGTTTTTTTTTTTTTTTTGAAGTCTCATCCAGCTGTTGAACCGCCTGTCAAGGAAACTGCTCAAGAAAGCAGTCCAGGACCTGCTGAGGGAAGTGGAGAAAAACCTGCAGCCAAAAGAAAAAAGCCTTTTGTCCCAAAAGTAAGTGGCTGAATTAATGTTTTGTTCTACTGGAAACATTTTAAATTCTGATCTGCATTACCACATTTTCATTTAAATATTTCAAATTAACAGTGTTTTACTGTTTTAGCAGCCTTTCCTTTGCTTTAGCCGTCTGTATTATTTTTAAAGTGCTGTATATGGCTTTGAAAGTTAATTACTGGTATGTAGTTGTAAATAGTAATACACTTAATCTAAATTCATACACTACTTCCTGGGCAGGAGAAGTTGGAAGTGATGACAAAGCTTTAAGTTTTCTTTCCTGTTTTCAAAGACTTTCTAATGTCTTAGGTATGACTCTCTTTTTCAATTACTACAGTTTGTGTCTAATGAAGGATTTAAGGTTATTTTAGGTATTTGCTGAATATATTATAAGAATTGCTTTTACTTAAGCCAGATTCCTAATAGAGAAATCAGAGTGTAAATGGCTGTAAAGGATTCTGGAGCTATATCAGTTGAACTGAGTCAGAAAAGTACTTGTGAGTAATCAGTATTACAGCAGTTTATACAAGACAGACTTTAGGTTATTTGCTTTGTGTTTGTATACCTTAGAATCCTTCCAAAACAAAATTGTAGTCTCTTTAAATAAATTGCAGTTGTAACTAAGTGCATTTCTGTTCCAAACATCTTTGTTTCCACTTACTGATGGTGTACATAGTTTGTACCATAGAGGATGAATCTTCTTAGCTTACTATATGCTTACCAATAGTAGTTTAGCCTGCTGCTTTCTCTCTGCCCTTGATTTATTCATACGGGCTTATTTTGCACATGGCATGGAAGAGATGTGTAATCTCTTACGTTGTTTGAGATGTTCTCGGGGAGAATCCTGAAGTGACAGACTGATGAAACTAAGAAGTTTATGGTGTCTCGGTTCTCTTATATCTCTTTTCTGGAAATGGCTCTACAGCATGAACCATGCCTGTAAATCGTCAAACTGTTTTGAATACACCTGTCTGAATTCTGTCTTCCATTTGATTATTTGCTAATTTAATGTAGTTTCTCTGTGGGTGCAGCTGGCTACTGGCTGTCCTTTAGTACTGATTTACAGTTGCAACTGATGAACTTGCAGCCTGTCACATCCATAGCAAATGTTCCTTTAAGGAAGATTAGTATCTGATAGCTGTTAAAACTTTTTCGGTAGGATTTCAGTAAGAAACCTTCCTTTGCCCTGAGGAACCATTCAAAAGTAGTGAACTGGTAATAATACACTAATAGGTGATGCTGTGAGTTGTTTTGATGAGTTGGAGACAGAGGAATTATTTTACTTATTTCTCCCAACTTCTTCCTGCTTAGAGTAGTCTTTGTTCCAGTATTTCAGTGTGTAGAAGGTCAGTGTGGTTTGGGTCCTATCAGCTGTACTTCCATGAGCACTCTTCAGCATGGTATTTCATTGTAGTAGTATTGGTAAACATGTGTCATTCATTCTTCTTGTCACAGTGTCACAGTATCACAGTATTACCAAGGTTGGAAGAGACCTCATAGATCATCAAGTCCAACCCGTTACCACAGAGCTCA
>JAOXOE010059250.1:0-32469 GCA_028565055.1 Phoeniculus purpureus | reverse complement strand
CTGGTTTGCCCTCTGGGCCGCAAGTGCACACTGCTGGCTCATGTTGAGCTTCTCGTCCACAAGCACTCCCAAGTCCCCTCTCCTCAGGGCTACTCTCCAGCCAGTCGCTGGAGTGTGACATAACGTTTCAGGCACTGGAATGGGCTGCCCAGAGTGGCGGTTGAGTCCCCATCCCTGGATGTGTTCAAGAGTCACTTAGATGTGGTGTTGGGGGATCTGGTTTAGGAGTGAACTTGTAGAGTAGAGTTGATGGTTGGACTCGATGACCCCAAGGGTCTTTTCCAACCTGAATGATTCTATGAGCCCATGTTAATGCTAAGTTTTTACATTAGTAACTTAGAGTTAGTTCAGTAAACATTTAACACTGGTATTTTGTCTTGATAACCCACTGTTAATTAAATCTTGATCCGGGGAAGCCTTACCAAAAACTAAAACCTGGAAACCTGTGTAGTTTTGACGTGCAGGCTCAAAATCTGAGGCTTTTGTTGCTATAAAGCAGTACATAAGTGATGAACAAGTTGATTAGGCATTCATCAGGCCAATTCATCAGTCTATTAATTCTAGTAGGAACATAAATTAGCATGTTATAAGGGAAAACAATCCTCTACCATTAGTAAAGTCAGTCTTCCATGGTAGAGAAATAAAAAACTACACAGAAAGAAGACTATTAATGGATGGCAGGTAGTTAATAGTTACTTTATCTCTTTCATCAGTTTTAAATGACGACATGACATCTACACAAAGAATTTGGGAATCCTGACACACAGCTGAATTTGTAACACGCAGCAAAAACTGAAATTGTACCAGAGATGAAAATAACAATTTAAAATATTGCGTTATTGAAATTAAAAGAGTATTAAATTAAATTGTAGTTATTAAAATAACTATTCAAGGCAAGTTTACAGGAGTCATCCTTGGCAGATAGTGTAGGACAGACACTTTCTCAAAAGTCAGAAGGAAACAGAGCAAAACAATAAGGTGGGAAGACTGTAGAGAACTTTGGGACTGTAACAGTCACAGAAGGAAATGAAAGCAGTGATATAAACCAGGATAAGACTATGTGAATATTTTAAAGATGAGGATGTGGTAGAAATCAAAATGCATTACACTGTGAGAACAGCCATCCATGATGAGATTTTTAGGATGAATAATAGAGCTGAAAGAAAGGAAGAGGAATTTTGTGGCTTTTTGAGTACAGAGTCTGGCATATTTGGAAGTCAGAGAAAATTATGTTAATCGAGCTATGCCACAATTGTGATGTGTATTTTAGAAGATGTATGGTTAGAGAGCGATAAATAATAAATTAATAGGAAGAACAGATGCATGAAAATGAACTGGCTGAGAAGATTGCAAACAGACAGCCTCCTAGATGCATTTACCAGGGATGGACTTCTGTGCATTTCCTTGCAGTACACTTCACGCGGGTTTGAAGACGTTTATAGACTCTATATGCAAATTTAATTTCTCACACTTGAGAAAAACACCATGTCAGATCTATATTACGGTACCAAGCCAGACTTTAAAATCTGGACCTGGATCCCCAGAAACACTGCAGAAAAACTGCAAAGTGAGAATCCACCAAAGAGACTGCTGTGTGGGAAGTTAACACATTAAGAACAGATTTATTTGGATACAAAACTCCAGCAAGCAGAAAAACTGTGATGGGAAAAGCCATTACGTTTGTTGAAATTAATGAGGACATAAGCTAGAAGAATTGATGTTTATAGATTTCCTCAGTGATTTAATATTTACACTACTTTCAAAATACTAACTGTTTCTTGAGGACCTTTGATACACAGCTACAAAGAGCACATCTGCTTGGCCACGCACTTGTAGTCAGATTTGCTTGTCAGTGAGAACAGCAGGCTCAAGGTAGCACCTTTCTGCATCAGAAGGAGCTTCCTCACAGTGAGGGTGACAGAGCACTGGAAGGGGCTGCCCAGGAGGGTTGTGGAGTCTCCTTCTCTAGAGATGTTTAAAACCCACCTGGACACGTTCCTGTGTGACTTGATCTAGGTGACCCTGCTGTGGCAGGGGGATTGGACTAGATGGTCTTTCAAGGTCCCTTCTAATCCCTACCCCAGATGAGCCCCAGGGCTTCCTTTCATTGTTCATTCTTTGATTCCAAACTTAAAATACAGAAAACTTTCTAGAAATGTCTTTCCACTAAGTCATTCCATACCATTACCTCAAGGAGGGTAGTGATTCAGTCCTAACATGGATATTAATCCATCCTACAGCTGGCATCCAGATTTAAACCTCTAACTGCATTCAGCCGAGGTTTGTTAGAAGCAACTTAGCGTAACTTATACATTAGTTCACCATGTGGAAGAATGTTCCATCAGAATTAATGAGCAAACTCTTGCCTGTTTCACTTTGCTGTTTTACTTAGAAGTCTCATCTATTTCAAAATATGCAGAACAACCCATGGGTAAAACTACACATTACTGAATACTTGCCTCTTAATGTTCTGATTTCCTATTTTGCACTATGCTGTGCAGAATCCAAATCGCTTCTGACCTCGAGTGCATCCTCAGAATTTATCAGCATTGGAGAACTGAACTGTGGCCTTAGGAATGGGTCTTGATCTTGGTTGCCCTAAGATATATGATACACTATGTTATATGATTCCAGATTAGCACTGTGATAGCTTCCATGATATTTAGCTGACTGCACTGTAAGAGTCCTCCATACTCAGGGATTCCTGCATCATCATCTGCATTACACCTCTGCAGAGTTTTGGTCATCACACTTGTTCCAATTATATGTTCCTCTTAATGTTATTGATTCAGCATATTGCAAGTAGGTATCGTAATTTACGATTTTGAAGGCACAGATCAGCACTGCAGCAAATATGATGTTAAAGGGTGTCCTGCTAATTGATTACCCCATTTAAGTGTGTCTGTAGCAGCAAGCAATATTAGTTTTTAAAGCATCCTTCACTGAGGCCATAAGCATTTTGAAGATGTTAATGACTTTTCAGGAAGCAAAATGTATATAAGACCATGAAAATTTACATAAGATCATCAGATTTGCATAAGATCATCATCACACGCAGACCATTTCCACCCATGGAGTCAAAGCTCCTATGAGCCAGAAAGTCTGTTGCAAGTTTTAATTCTGATTAAAACATTTTCCTACATTTGCTATTCAACAAAATTTGTATCACTTGTACTTAACCAGAAGAGAAAGCTGACTGATCCTCTCTTCGGGTCTCTGCAACTTCAGTGAAGCAGAGCAGAATAACTGTGGTTCGTAACTTTCTGAGCAGGTGTCAGTAGAGGAACACTCTGACAGCAACTGACTTAATGTCCTTGCTCACAGATAACATCATGTTTGAAATCTTTTTCCTAGGCTCTTCAACTAGACAACTTTGAGTTTTCTTACCAGCCTGAGCAAGTCCTATCTTTTGAAATTGACTATTTACTCATTAGCTTGC
Source organism: Phoeniculus purpureus (assembly GCA_028565055.1). NCBI lineage: Eukaryota > Metazoa > Chordata > Aves > Bucerotiformes > Phoeniculidae > Phoeniculus > Phoeniculus purpureus. The sequence continues at coordinate 29,030 of JAOXOE010059250.1, read as the reverse complement.
AGAAACACTCATTGATCTTGAAATCTGATCAGTTATTGGAAACGGTCTGTCATTACCTTGCACTCCAAGAATACCTTTGTGTTCTTTATCTTAACGACTGATTCATTTCTCCAGAATCACTGTTTAGCAGTTAATAGGAGCCACTTATTGACACTGGAATTTAACAGACAGCTTTCAACTCATCAGAATAACTGCACATCCTACCAACAGACTGTCAAGAAGCTGAAACTTTAAAAAGTTTTAAAGTTTCGTCTTTAAAGTGCCCATATTTAAAAAGGGTAAAAAAGAGAAGATCCTAGAAACTACAGACCTGTCAGCCTCACCTCTGTGCCTGGGAAGATCATGGAACTGATGCTTCTCAAGAACACACTGAGGCACATGGAGGATAGGGAGGAAATCCTAGGTAGCCAGCATGGATTTAGTACAGACAGGTCCCGCCTGGCCAACCTAGTGGCTTCTACAGTGAAGTGACTGCATCAGTCAACAAGGGAAGAGCTATGGATGTCTTCCATCTGGACTTCTGCAAGGTTTTGGTAATCTTCCACAACACCCTTATCTCTAATTTGAGGAATTCTGAGTTCAATAGGTGGACTATTCAGTGGATAAAGAACTGGCTGGATGGTCATACCCAGACAGAGATGGTCAATGGCTCAATGTCCAGATGGAGGAAGGTATCCCACAGGGGTCTGTGTTGGGACCAGTGTTGTTCATAAATTATATTGACAGAGCCATTGAGCGCATCCTCAGCAAGTTGGCAGATGACACCAAAGCTGGGGGGTGCAATTGGTAAGCCTGAGGAGCTGAATGCCATCCAGAGGGACCTAGATAGATTGGAGAGGTGAGCCCAGATGAACCTTATAAGGTTCAACAAGTCCAAGTACAGACTCTTGCACCTGGGTCAGGGTAACTGGCATTATCAGTACTGGCTGGGGGAGGATCTACTGGAGAGCAAGTCTTGTGGAAAGGGACTTGGGGGTGCTGGTAGATGAAAAACTGGACACGAGCAACCAGTGTGCAATCATAGCCCAGAAGCCAAATCACATTCTGGGCTGCGTGAAAAGAACTGTGGCCAGCAGATCAAGAGAGATGATTCTGCCCCGGTGAGACCTCACCTGGAGTATTTTGTCCAGTTCTGGAGCTCCCAGCACAAGAAGGATGCAGATGGGCTGGAGCACATCCAGAGGAGGGCCACTAAAATGATCAGGGGAATGGAGCATCTCTCATATGAGGACAGGCTGAGAGATTTAGGGCTGTTCAGCCTGGAGAAAAAAAAGGCTCTGGGAGACCTTCTTTTGACCTTCCAGTACCTGAGGAGGGCCAACATGAAGACAAGGGAAGGTCTTTTCAAGAGGGTTTATACAGGTAGGAAAAGGAGCAGTGGGTTCAAGCTGGGAAATGATAAGTTTAAGCTGGATATCAGAAAAAAATTCTTCCACGTGGGGATGGTTAATGGCTGGAATGGGCTGCCCGAGGAGGTGGGGGGGGCCTCATTCCTGGAGTCATTTAAGGTGATGCTTGATGAGACTCTGAGCAGCCTGACCTAGGTAGTGTTGTCCCTGTGTTGGACTAAATGACTTCTAGAGGTCCCTTCCAGCCTAGAACATTCTATGATTCCATGGAACAGTATTTTGAAAAGACAATTTAAAAGGAATTAAATTAGAATGAGCAAGAAATATAAGGATATGTTATTCACCAGAATAATTATTTGCACTACCTTTGCTCTGAATTTTTCAGAGTCTTTTAATGATGTCTACTTTCTTACTGATAGAAATGCAATGTAAACTGTAAGTGAAACAGAAAGCAGCAGAGCTGCTGGCCCCGTTTCTGCAGTTACATACAGATTAACTTGCGAAGAATTTAAGCAGTCTATTTTTAATAGACATTTCCGCTGCAGAGGGGGGCAAAAGAATGAGGCAGAGGTAGGAGATCACTGAAGTTTCCCATAGCTGTACACACACACAAAAAGACTCCCACATGCGTTAAACTGAAATCACTGCATTAGCAATCTGCTTGTTTTCACATCCAGCCTTCAATAACTTCAGTCGACTTTAGGGGAAGGCGACGGTTGCACACGCAAGTATTTTACAATAAGCTGTATCTCAAACCTAACACAGTTTGCAGCAGTGGGTGTGAAAGTAACATAAAACAGAGTGCCATACTTTGAGGAGTATTTCATTTACAGGAAGGCTGCATATATTACCAAATTTTCTCTGACACACATTAAATAACCTCCTGCTGCACATCTTAATTTTAAAGGGAAAAACTTGTCCTGAGGCAAAATCTTGAGGAAGAAGTGATGTATGACATACTTCATCCAAAGTGTATCTCCAGCAGGCAATGACTGGTAGGCACATCTTTGAATTATAATCCCTTCCTTGCGTCTTCCTTCTTGCCAAGAAAAAGAAACCCTTAGGGATCTGTAACATCGTGCCCCCTATCCCAATACCAGCCGTGCGATGGACAAATGGAAGCAGTGATTGACTGTTTATTCTTACGTATCCACCACCACACTTTGGTCAGTGTGTGGAGAGGTCTCAGGGCCCTCCCATCTGTTATCACCCTGACAATAACCCAACTGTCATTCTAGAGGAGCAGTTTCATGAGGTTTTTATAAAGCTATATGGCACATGAATAAAGCTTTCACAGAATCACAGAAGAAGGATTGGAAGGGACCTCGAAAGATCATCTTAGTCCAATCCCCCCAACACAGCAGGATCACCTAGATCAAGTCACACAGGAACATGTCCAGGTGGGTTTTAACTTTCTCTGGAGGAGACTGCACAACCTCCCTGGGCAGCCCCTTCCAGTGCTCTGTCACCCTCACTGTGAAGAGGCTCCTTCTCATACTGATGTGAAACCTTCTCTGTTCCAGCTTGCATCTAGTGTTCTATCATTAGATGCCGCTGAGCAGAGTCTGGCTCCATCCCCCTGACACCCGCCTTTCATATATTTACAAACATTAACGAGGTCACCCCTCAGTCTCCTTTTCTGTAAGCTACAGAAATCACCTCCCCCAGCCTTCCCTCATCAAGGAGACGTTCCACTCCCTGTTGCTTTGATGGAACCATTGAAACCAGTGCCGTCTATTTGCTTGTACTGTATATGGCCACATCTGTGCAAATTGTCTCTACTTTAGGGCTGTTTATGATCCAGAATCAAACCCCAAAATTCAGTATACGTAAGACCCACTAAGAACACAACTGCATGTAGGTTTCCAAAAAGACAATATTACTTTCAGTTATCACAGAACCACAGAACATTAGGGATTGGAAAGGACCTCAAAGATTATCGAGTCCAATCCCTCTACCTGAGGGGGATCACCCAGATCAAGTCACACAGGATCATGTCCAGGCGGGTTTTAAACGTCTCCAGAGAAGGAGACTCCACAACTCCCTGGGCAGCCTCTTGCAGTGCTCTGTCACTTGCAGTTTTAAACTGATGCTGCAGCATTCAATTATTTCAAACTGTAAAAGTAATGTTCCTTCCAACATAGGTTTTAATCTCTCCTCATTTCGAACCCTCTTCAATCGGCCACCTTTTAAAGACAGACAGGATTTGATCCTGTGCAGTGGTGAGTTCTCTAACCATTTAAGTTGCCGAGAAAGAGAACTATTCCACACCTCACAAGGTCAAGCCTGTAACAGATACAGATAGATCTATCTGAATTCTGTTCGTTTGAGTTAGGATGATTTCGCTATTATTGAGTGATATGGTCATTCTCGTGGAACTGTGAAGTTGAATTGTCTCGCCTGAGTTCACGGCAAGAGAATCAATACCGCAGAGCTCTTAATTGTTTGGAAACGTCGAAAGGCACATGGTGAACAGAAGCGCTTAGACTAGTGTCCTCTTGAAATCAGCTACTCCATTCTCAAAATAATTAATGCCTTGTCATTTGCTTCCATAAACTGCAATTACTTGGGTTCTCTCTTCTCCTGTGTTCTACCTTCCTGGTATCGCCTGCGTATTTCACTAGGTAACCGATACTAGAAAAGAAACTTTAAATTCCATAGTTTGAAGTTGAAGAGCACATAGAGCCTCGCTGCTTTGCTCTTTGATTTCCACCCCCGCAAGCAAGAAATATACACTAGCACTTCTTGGTATTTGGACTCCATTTAAATATATAACATCCTTAAGAGGTAGGGTTTGCTGTCAGGGCTACGATATTTTAAGGATTTCCTTTTAAACAGCTGGGTCTCACGGCTTTTTGTGCTGTCACTGTGAGACAAGAAAACAAATGGCAAATGAAATTTAATAGTATTATTGCAGTTAGAAGGACCAAGCTGGTGAGAGGCATTTGCTGACGGATAGAAGCTGATACCGCTGTAAGAGCGGACAACTTTCACGCACGCTAACTTTCAACAAGTCGAGCACAGGTCAAATAAGCAAATCTCTATACGTTGAGATATAACAGTGAGAAGCAAAAATATCACATCTCTGCACAGCAAAGAGAGAGAGGGTGGCATCTCCTAGACAACCAGGAGTGAGATGTCAGAGATGGAGAGGTGTTTTTGTGAAAACCTCTCTTTCACTAGTGGTTGTGTGGTCTGACTTCTGCAGAGTGTCTGCAAGAATTTATTGTTGTTCACAGCAGTTTCACCAGCACAGTCTCTGAGCGTTAATTCACCTTTCTGGAATGAAAGGATGTGCTTATGTAAGATCCATGAACATTAACAGGGGTGTTCTGTGATACACAAAACCACCCCCCAAATGCTGCCACGGGTGAGTTCGTGCAATCAACTAATAAGTGACTGGAGCACACAAGGAGCAATCAGAGAATTGCTTTCACACAACAGCTATGCTGTCTGTGTCTCAGCCTTCAGATTTTTAATCTTTAAGGGAGGTCTGCCAGAGCAGCCACTCTGATGATTCTGTGATGCTAATATGGGAGGTGTCAGAAGACAGCACCAGTGGCTCTTGTGACTAGTTTGTTGAAAATAGTTGTTTCAATGATCAGTCTCAGTCAGGAGGACGTGAACAGTACCATTTACTTGGTAGGTGAATACAGAAAGAAAACGTTCTTACACTGTTGTATGCACTCAGAGTATATCCAGTCTTGAATACTTGTGAGCTGTGTCTGTACCTCAGAAAGTACCTAGAAGCTATCTAGATGGTCATAAAGGCTGATCAAGGGACTGAGATTGCATCAGAACTAGAAAGATTTTGAATAGGCTTTGACACTTCATCTCAGAAAACAGATGACCAGGAGAAGCCATTATGAAAGTTTTAAGTGGTGGGATGTAAGAAAATAGGGGATGATAATTTTTTTCTTAACTGTAAGAACACTCCAAATTAAAAAAAAAAAAATCAGACAGCAAGTTGGAAACACAAACACCCCCCCCCCCCAGCTTTTCAAGCAACAAGCAGACAACAGCCAACAGCTTGAGTCGTTCCCGAGATGTTTGCAATCCAAAAGCATAAAGTTCATTAAAAGATTAGATAAATACAAGTTAAAAAGGACCCCTAGAAAGTGCTGTTAAACACAGATCCTCTGGCTGAGACAGTCCTTAAGCTTAAAATCACAGAGTTTGTCATTGCTGACATTAAAAGAATGATTTCCCTGTGCAGTGCTGACTCTAATCAGAGGTGGGGTTCTGGGAAAGACAGATCCTTAGTCTGACCTACGGCACTTAGTACTTACACAGTCCTGAATAATGTCTCCATCTCAGTTTGAACCCATGATTTCAGCAAGTTTAATGTGTTGCTAGGCTCTAAACAGTTTGCTGAAGTATTATCTTCCACAGTAATATTTTACCTTTTGTGCTGCATAGTGTGGTCTCTTTTCCATCTCTATTTTTGACTGAGCAGGTTTACTCTGAAGCAGAGGTTATATCTCCATTAACACACAGGTCAGTTTTATTTCAATGACAGCACTGAACCGTGACAGGCAAATAGTGTGCTGTAACTGGGTCTTTTTACCCAGCAGAGTATAAACTCCATTTGAAACCTATCAGTAGGTGTCATCACATCAAATAAGAAAGCATGACATCTAGCAGCCATCCTCATTAAGTGCAGACAAAGACATCAAAAGTAAGTGGACTGCTTCTCCACTGCAGGATTTAATAAAGTGAGCAGCAGTATTGAACAAGAGGGGAAAAAAAAAAGCAGCCAGTACACGTCTTTACATATCTATCAAAAAAAGCACCTCGTAGTTTGCAGGGGGAGGCTGTTTGAGCTACAAATGAAATGCTCTCACTTAGGAGACAGTGTTCTATTAACATCTCACTCAAAATGACTGAAACAGATCACCCAAAGTTCAGTTGGGTTGTGTTATTTAATGGATAAAGAGGTCTGCCCCAGTGTTAAGGGTCACAATTACCTTTGCTTGCCACTCACACTCCCCTGGCAGCACGAAACCTCAGTCTTTCCCTTTTGTCTAAAATCCTCACTCTCATTTCCAATAAACCAAGAACCTTTTTTCCTAGTTGTTGCCCAAGAAACACTTTTCAATACTGAAGCTTTTTAAATGCCAGGGCAAATGGTACGGCAGAAACTTTTCTCTATTGGATCAAAAGCTCACTGCAGAGACCAGAGCAGAAATATAAAGTCCTGTTACTAAACCTGTTGTGCTATGGCTTTGGCTGTTAGTGTTCAACACACTCACTTCCAGCAGAACCAAGTCAGGATGTGCCAGTAGCCAGGTACTGTGTGGGTCTGCGGTTTGTGGTACAGCTCTGTCGATAACTTCCCAATCTGATAAAGGCTTATATCATTCACTTGGTATTGGGGCAGTTGACTGTTGTGAAATCAGTCACCACAAGTTGTATTATGCAAGTAAAAATAAATAATTGAAAATCCAAAAGGGAGCTAAGTGCCAAGAACTGGAGTGAACATCATCCCCAAGAGTGTCACTTCTGGAACAGCACCCAGGCTCTTTGGAGACAGGGGTATTTTTCACAGCCTGTTCATCGTATGAATTACTTGAACAGAGCAGCTGAGCTTAAGATTTAACTGGAGACCATTGGAAATGCATTTACAGTATTTAGATTGGGGGGTTTTTCTGTGTGTGGAAGGAGAGAAGCTATCACAAGAAATCCCAGTACCAAAGGATTGTGTTGTCAAAGAGAAAAGAGAACAACAAGAATCTCTCTTTCCACTCTCTGATGGGTGGCAATGACAGCTGTCTTTTAGACAGCAGGTAAAACTTGAGCCAAAGTCTAGGTAAACAAACGAGAAGAAGAAGTGAAGGTATTGGTATGTCTAACAGAAATTTAAAAAGTGGTTCTCATCAGTGCCAATCACACATTAAGACATCTCCCAAGATTATCTTCACTTCTAGAGGACTGAATTTACCTCTCTGGACTATAGAAAGCACATGTCATAACTGGAACAAACATCTGCCTTTGGCAAAGGGAGCAGGTTCATAAAAGCTACAAAGTGCAGAGACACACACAGGACAAGGGCTGATAAGAGACGTGAAGACCTCCCCTTAGCAATTCATTTTTTTGAGTATTGACAACCACGTTGAGACTGATGGTTCAACAAGTGCTGACACAGAACCTGCCTTATTTATGGCAAAAAGTCAGCACAAATTTAAAAAAGAAAGAACGCTCACCGTGTTCTTATGAGATTAAGTCCTGGGGGAAAATGACACGGGAAAATGACACAGGATCGATTCTGGCTCTTTTTAGAATTACTTTTAAATTATTTAGAATCTGCCACCAAATTCAGCGTAAGATATTATGGAGAAGGTTCTGACCCTTCTGCCTCAGAAACAGAGGGAAAACCCCCATAAATATCAAGGAATGGATGCTTTTGAAGAGAGCAAGTTTGCAATGCAGTCTTGGAACGAAAAACAGAAGCATTAAGACTCCCTTCTGCTGTGAGCAAGAGCTCTGTCATGCAGCAACAATCCCAGGTAAGGAGCTACAAGTGACTAATAGGCTGCGCCGAGGTACAGAGGTGAAGAAGTGCCCTGCATTAACTGGGTTCTCTCCTGAGATGTCCATCAACCGCTTCCACAAGGAAGGGCTGCCAACCCTGCTGCCGTCTGGTGACTCACACTTAATGCAGCAGCCTCGGTTTAAACTTCATTTTCTCAGGGTGGCTTTCGCTCAAAGGTGAGCACCCCTCATTGGGTACCTATTTGCAAACTGGTTCAAGCAAGGAATTTGAGCATTAGCTGCTAACTAATGGAGGCATTTGCAGGCAACACTTGACTGACTTCTTGATGATTCAGTTTGGCATCTATACGGAGGATGTGCTGCGATACCATTTCTTTAATTTTATGAATGTGCAATTGGAACAGAAGAGCAGAGAAAAATGCTGAAGGAGAAATTTCACGCTTAGAGGTAACTGTGTTGGTAACGCTGCTCTGCTAATCAATTCTGTCACCTGGAGTAATGAGGAAGGTGAGGATAGCAAGGATTAAGCAATCATGAATAAAGCAATATAAAAATTAATCTATAAAAACATAACATGGGAATAGAGCCATAGACCACAAAGAGAATCTGTCACCAATTGTGTTCCTTAATCAAGTGCAGCCTGAGTCTGTAAGGTCACAGCGTACCACTTATACTGTAGAACGAGTCTGCAGTTAGACTGTTATGAAGTGGTTTTCAGCTATTACACAGCACATGAACTAATAAATATAAACAGTGTGATTAAAAAGAAATATTCACTTAGGTTGTACCTCTGTATTACCCCAGTGATAGTCACAGAATCACAGAACATTAAGGATTGGAAGGGACCTCAAAAGTTCATCTAGTCCAATGCCCCCACCACAGCAGGATCACCTAGATCAAGTCACACAGGAACATATCCATGCAGGTTTTAAACATCTCCAGAGAAGGAGACTCCACAACCTCCTTGGGCATATTATTGAAAAGGTGACTAAACAGTTTTGTTAACTGAAAAATGTTTGGATTAAAAATACTTAGCTTATTCTAACTGAAGTAGAAAAAATCTGTTGTACTCTATTAGTCTGATTTTCACAAGACCTCTTTTCATTACTTTGACTAGATACAGTTTGAGTAGAATTAATTTGCTACAAAATGTTGGAGAAAGAGAATAATATATAAATCAGACTGTAACTAATATTTCCTGAACAGGCAAAGATGCAAATGATATGACTGATTCCAAGTGAAACTTCCACTTGAAAAGAGGTGAGGATTAATTTTGCATTTTATAAAGGTGTCTTGCCCAAGCACACGTGCAACACCAAACTCAAATACTCTGAATATAGCTGTGAAATCAGCACCACTCGCCCATTGTGCTGGAACAGCCAAGAAACAGCCCTCCAAGTTTAATCAGGATAGCCTCATCCAAAATAGAGCTTATCACTGCTGCTGTATGACAAGGAACCTGAACAATATATGGTGATGGCTACCTTGTTAAAGTCAGATTTAAAAAATAAAGCATTACTTTTCTTTCTTCCCTGCCTCTTTTCTTGCATCTGTCTACCAAACGCATTCATTAAGTAAAAACAGCAGAAGCCAATTTCCTTTGTGAAGCTGGGGCAAATTAGTGCACAGGACTCTCATTCTGCATTGTTGCTGAATCACAGAGCGTTAGGGATTGGAAGGGACCCTGAAAGATCATCTAGTCCAATCCCCCTGCCAGAGCAGGATCACCTAGACTAGTTGCACAGGAACATGGCCAGGCAGGTTTTAAATGTCTCCAGAGAAGTGTTTTGACAACTATGCACCTTTTGCTCACATTAGCACTAACTCCAAGTATCTTTCCAATATATTTAATGTTGACACAGAGTGGCAGTCAATACAAATTGCAGTTTCGCTTGACTAGTTGCAAAGTGATTGTCAGTAAAGCAAATCTATAACTACTGAAGTTACACAGCTCCAACAGCTTGCAAAATAACAAACGTGCTCTGTTGTTTTTATGGATTTCACATTTTTACCTGCAGGCATGTACAAAGCAACGAGAAAGCTTTTATCTTTTTCTGTAAATATTACAATTTTACGCAGAAAACCTCGGCACTTCCAAACATATTTCTTTTTGCACCTACAGAAAAGGTGATGCTTGGACAGACCCATGAAGATGATGGAGTGGAGCATCTCCCTGATGAGGAAAGGCTGAGGGAGCTGGGTCTCTTGAGCTTGGAAAAAGGGAGACTGAGGGGTGACCTCATTCATGTTTATAAATATGTGAAGGGTGGGCATCAGGAGGATGGAGCCAGGCTCTGCTCATTGGCATCCAATGATAGGACAAGGGGCAATATGCATAAGGTGGAACATAAATGGTTCCACATAAATATGAGAAGGAACTTCTTCCCGCTGATGGTGACAGAGCACTGGAAGAGGCTGCCCAGGGGGTTGTGGAGTCTCCTTCTCTGGAGATATTTAAAACCTGCCTGGCCATGTTCCTGTGTGACTTGGTCTAGGTGATCCTGCAGTGGCGGGGGGATTGGACTAGATGACCTTTCGAGGTCTTTTCCAATCCCTAAAGTTCTGTAACAATAAAGTGAGTCAATGAAGAGATTACAGTACAGTCACACTAAAGGAACCTGGGACCAAAGTAGCAGATATACAGCAACACCTCTGTAAACGGTAGCACAAAACAAGGGATGCTACTTCAGGCCTAAGACATCTTAGCTCAGGAAAGCTGCTAGCTGGTGGAGAAGAACCAGATGCCATGGAGACAAGATAACCAAGAAGACCACAAGAGACAAGGATGGAGCACCTGAGCGCAGAAGAAGGGAAACTGCCTGCTTGCCAACTGGACCTGAGGAAGAACCAGTTGGAAAGCCAGCTAAAAGGCATGATTGTCCCGTAAGCAAGATAGCACTACTTATTATAACTTGTGAGATCATGTGTAGGGAGAGAGGTGGTATATAAGGGAAAGCCTAAGAACTAATACACAGCTTCTGTTTGATTCACATTGAATCGTGTGGCGTCCACTGTATGTTTCCCCTCACATTGAAATCTTGTAACTATGACTTCAGCCTAAGCAAAAATATTGGAGCTAGGATTTTTATTTTCAATTTACTCTCAACTTAGACCTCTTTTCTAAGTGAGGGTGTATTCTGATGCATCATTCTCCTATCATGAAGCTTTGTTTTATTCCTTTGTTTTCAAGAGTCCTATTTTATCCTCTCCTCCCATAAGGTCTCTTTCCCTTCCCTGTACTTCTCATTCTTCTAAATTCAATGAAACACCTATGAATAAAAATTGAAAAAAAATGACAGAAAGAATTTCTTCAGGAAGAACTGGTTAGAGAGAACCACCCCAGCAAGCAAGGGGTTTGCTTTTAAATGTAGTTAAGAGACCTACTAAGAAAATAAATAAGATATAGGATGTCAGTGACTATGTCTTTGGAGCATGCACAATGACATCTCACACTAGAGGTTGTGATCCTGTCCACTGGTGTAGATGATTAACCAATACAGAGTGGGATCTTTATATGTGACTCAGACCCAAATGTAATTTTCTTTGATATTGCAGAAATAAGTGTGGTCCCCACCCCTGGTTTCTCATATTCTCTTGCCAGCTCAGCACATAAGCCTTGCCTCAATTCTCTCAGTAACCAGTGTAATGCACCGCCTTGATTTTCCAAGACATTGGATATTGGGTGAGACTCTGCACATCTACGTGCCAAACATCACCAGCGCTTGTGCAGCGTGGTTCCTAGGGTTTGCTGCAGTCACTAGCAAACGCTTCAGGGAACACTGAACTGCTGTCATGTGTGTCCCATGCTCTCTGGTATGGATTCAAGGAGCATCATTATAAGAAAAGAGTTATTGTAGAGTTCATAGCATTCCAGCTTTAGGCTGGGAACACAGCATTAACAGAAGTTTTTCCCCGTGAACGCTTTATTACTGCAGGTACTGAGGCAGCTAGCCCAGGAGGCATCTAGTAAATATCAGGCAAAACAGTCGTGTAGCTCATGAGGACAGAAGAAACAAATATTACAGCCCGGTGGCTGAACAAGTGGGACATGGCCCGGCAAGAGAGCTGCTCATTATGTGACTGGCTGTTGGCTGCCTCCAGTCTGGCTCCATCTGTTCTTGCTCTGTACTCTCACAATCTCTACAGTTCCAGTCTTCAACTGCACTCAATTAGGGACTACTGGGTGGCAGTGCAGTTTTAGAGACTGTGTAACACCGACACCAGGATCTGAAGCCCATTAAAAGCACAATGGGAGCGATATTCCTCTAAAAGAGATAAGAAATCAGATTGCCTCTTTCTTCGCTGTGGTCTGCATGACTTCCAGTTATATTGAGATACCCTCCACGTTTTTATTTATTATATCCCCATTAAAAATACAGAAGATGTGTGAGGAATTCAGAGCACCAGCCTCTGGTGTTCAGCTGCTGATCATTTCAGATAAATCATGGCATTTCGTGTACCCCGCAATGAAAACCAAGGCTGTTTGAAAGACATTGAAACTTTCCGGTATCTTCTCTTCTTGTCACTGCTTTCATTAAATAATAAAAACGTGACCCTTCTGATAAAGGACTCTATTTACTTCTCCCCAGGAGAGAAATGTGTTACGAAATCCGCGTTTTCAGGTCTTGTTCGGGCTGAGGAAGGACAAAGCCCACGGAACATGAAAAACTCAAATGCACTCAAGTCATGTTTCTTGTCAGGTTTCTGCAGGTAAAATTAACTTACCCCCCTCCTGATTTTTTCTAGGCTCATAGCTAAGAAACATGAGTGAAATATAAAAAGCTAGGTGTGTGCCTTTCAACACGCCTAATCAGGTTCTTAGATTTATATCTGCTTAACTCTTTTTGTGCTTATGAAGGTTTACTGTGCAGGATTTGTTTTTACAAAGCATGCGTTTAAAGACAGAACTTGATGAAAATCACTTATTCACTATTAAGTGACAGGACTCACGATCCGGTCTCATTGATAAATTTAATGAGCTATAACAAGGGCAAGTGTAGAGTCTGGCATCTGGGCAAGAACAACCGCAGGCACCAGTATAGGTTGAGGACTGACTTGCTGGAGAGCAGCTAAGGAGAAAGGGACCTGGGGATCCTGGTGGACAGCACGATGACCATGAGCCAGCAGTGTGCCCTTGTGGCCAAGAAGGCCAACAGCATCCTGGGGTGGATCAGAACGGGGGTGGTTAGCAGATGGAGAGAGGTTCTCCTCCCCCTCTACTCTGGACTAGTGGGACCACATCTGGAATCTTGCATCTAGTTCTGGGCCCCTCCGTTCAAGAGGGACACAGAACTGCTGGAGAGAGTCCAGGACAGATCCAAAAAGATGATGGAGTGGAGCAGCATGCTTATGAGGGAAGACTGAGGGAGCTGGGTCTCTTGAGGTTGTACAAATAACTGACAAAAGCAGTTTAGACACTTCTCGTCTTGCCAAATCCTACTTCCACTGTCAACTGCTCTAATAAGAAACTCTTTCTCTGGAGAGACCTCGCTTCGAAAACTATTCCTTCTGCTCCTCAGGTACCGTAAAATGAAACCTGAGCTGTTGGCTAGTCAAGCTTTTAGAGCCCTTGTAAGACAGTGGTTGTTTGTGTTTACATGAGAAGTCAATAAAAGAGGAAAAGTTTTTCAAGCACAAAAATAGCCAACTTCTCCAGCCTACACTTTTCAAGTGTTTGTTTCAAAGGCTGCCACTCAAGTCTTTTCATGTGCCTTCATGCTTCTCTCCTATGCCTGCATGGAGCCGATCAGAACACAGAAATTCAGCCTTCAAGAATGTCTCACAGCAGGAAGAATTTAGCATTTGATCTTTTCCTCTCTTCCACGCTGTGAGGAAAGTGTTTCATTTTACAAAGTAAAATGAAGTATTTTAATGGCGAAAATACATATTCAATCTCAGAGAGAGAAAAAACCCCAACACACCAAATAAAACAAGAACAAAAAATCCCCAACCTAAATAACTTTGAAATTTATGCAGGAAAGAGAAAGAATGTACTTTTTTAAATGATCCTTTTCTGCCCTCTCAGTCTTCATGAGACTATTTTTCTCTAAATGAATAATCACGTAGCAGATGGGACAAACTTCAGGTTCCTGATGCACCTTTCAGAGAAGGACTTTTTACAAGGGCATCTAACAAGAGGATGAGGAAGTTTTCAAGCTAAAAGAGGGTAGATTAAGAATAGATTTTAGGATTAATTCCTCCCTGTGAGGATGTTGAGGCACTAGAACAGGTTGCCCAGGGAGGTTGTGGATGTGCCCCTCCTAGAACTGTTCAAGGCCAAGCTGGCTGAGGCTCTGAGGAACGTGGTCTGGTGAGAGGTGTCACTGCCTGTGGCAGAGTGTTGGAACTGGATGATTTTTGAGATCCCTTCCAAGCTAAGATATTCTATGATTTAGGAGTGAGACCCTACCTACCTACCTAATTAAGGGAGAAAGAACTTTGATCAATACATCTTGCACTATTTTTATATTACAAATATATTTTATATTCTTCCTATCAAACATGAAAAAAAGACTCTCTGTTTAGTTGTTTAGATGAAATGGAAACATGAACTAATTTCTCTAATATCAACCTTAACAGGAGAAGAGGAGAGTGCACTCAGAGAGCAAGAGCCTTCTTTCAGAAATTGTGTTCCCCCTGGCAGAAGCAAGCCGATGTTTTATAAAGCGCCTTTGTAAACCTTCCTGCTTCTGCATCGGGAAACGTTCTGAGAACATCTACATCCTTGTGATGAATCGGGTTGCGATAAACCAATATCATCACTTGGTTTCAGACAGATGAAGACCCACAAGAGTGGCAGCACGCTCTTAACACTGCAGTTACCCTGTTCGCAGCTGGGACTGCAGCGTTTGCCTGGGTTCAAGAGGCTCCTTCTCTTTGTGCACCTTTGACTTTCTTTGATGCAGGAGAGACTTAGCTGCAGAAGAAAGTCAAAGGTGTATTCTGCGACTGAAAACAAAAACTGTTTTCTGTGCTAGAGGAATATTAAGCTGCTCCAGTCATATCCAAGAAGAGATTTTTTTCACCACTTGCACTAAACAAAAGGCTTTTATTGACTGAAACTTTTCAGAAGATAGGCAGAACCATGAGCAAAATAGGACTCTGTTGTGGACAGCAAGACAGAAATTAACAGGAAAGTAATCAGCTGCTTTATAATTCTATTTCAGTGCATTTGATTAATTAGAAGAGCCCTCCTCCCTTTCTTCTCCCAAGTTGTTATGTCAAGGGGATGTGATATTAATTGAAAATTCTTCTTTCCCCTCACTTATCCAAATGGTCACACGGCAGGATTAATTCTTCCTGTTAATTTGATTACTAATAAAAATTATAGACTTTATTTATTGCTCAGTTAAATAATTAATTCCCAACATCTGCTATTTGACAGCACTTGATTACACTGAGATGGGAATCACAAATATTGAAGGCTGATGGATTTGTGCCAACCTATGTCAATGTAGAATTGGTCCTGTGATAAAAGGACTGTGCTATTTTTACTGGAAATACTGTTACCCTCTGTAAAGAGTAGAAACTAGGACATATTTTCTGGGCTCATAAAAAAAAAAAGATGAAAATGTTGAAAATCAAACCAGATGGAGTTCAGAATGGAAATAATTTACCCTACAATTTTTTCATGACCTTAAAGAACAATTTAGATGCTTACTTTATCGGTTCATACTATGAATAGCCTTTTCCTTAGAGTTAATAGTAAAGAAGTTCATCTCCACTGAAGGAAAACTGTACCAGCTGAACTAAGGATATGTCAGCTCTAGGCAATATGTACACATATGGCTTTATGGACAGATACAGGCTGTATGCACAGCTACGGGCTTACCTCCATGTCTGCAGAGGTAGACACACAGACATATGATGTGTATGGACTTACACACCAACACAAGAAGTATTTGTACTTCTTTCCATTAAGACAGAAAGGTCCTTATTTTTCACTTTGTACTCTGGGACAGCTTACAAATAACGGGAAAGCTTCATTTCAATGAATAGTAGATGCTCTTTTTAGTTTGAAAGTAACATTTAAATCACAAACTATACTTGACTTTGCTAAAAGGCAAATGAAATAACACAGCATGTCGCAAACTTACATAAAAGATGTCGGTACCACTAGCCTTGAGAAAACCCAAACCGAAAATGGCAACCTAATTGCTAGCCTTTTTTACGCTCACTCAGAAGAAAAACTTCATTACTCTTGGATGTACGTACCTCATAGTGAATGACTTCTGAACAAAGAGTTCTCATTTTGAAGAACATAAACAGCACTCAAAAACCAAAACCAAAACAACGTACCACTTGCTCAGGTCCAGAAAAGTTAAAAACAAGATATATAGGATATTTTCTGGGGTTGTACCTGGCACTCAGAAAATCAAGAGCTTTTCTGTGCAATGCTCATCTTTATTTCCAGATAGCAACACACCACTTTCCTCCCCCTCACACCCTTCAAAAGAAAGAAAGAGGGGAATGAAGGATATGGTCGACTTTCTACAGAGAAGAAATTCTAAGACTGAACAGTAATGTTACTGGACACTGATTATATGATTAACCATCAAATGATCTGAAAGAACAGATTCTTAATGACATTTCAGTTGAATTAACGTCACCACTATTTCAGGGTGAAAATCTCTCTCACTCTACAAAGATCAAATCCATATTTCTAAAATTCTTATGCAGCTGCCTAAAGTTTTGGCATTAATTATACTAAACTTTAGAAAGTACTATATTAAACACTGTGTTTCAAAAGGAATCCAGACCAAAGGACTAACTCAAGAGCTACACAACCTTGGGGCACAGTAGATTTAGTGAACTAGCCTTTGGGGATTACATGTCTTCATGTCGAAGGGCAGGTAAAACAGGGAAAGCCAATCCCCTATAATGAAACTGCTGAAAACCAAAAAAAATCTATTTACTATTAAGAGACACTAAACTTTGACCAAAAAAAGCCTCAGATCAAACTTTTTGATGTATATCCTTGAATTTTGAGCCTTACAATAGATGATGTAGCCAAAATCCCTTAATTTTTTAATCTGCTTGCAATTATTTTGAATACTAAAATGCAAAATAATCTCTAAAATATAGAAGCACCTTTTATTTATTTACCTTTCAAACTGTTTAGAGAAAATTTGCTTTCAGTCTTAACAGGTTACACTATTCTTTTACTAATATTTGTCTGAGCCTTTTCATTAAGAGGTGGGATTTTTGGTGCCTTACGAATAACCAAACCTTTGCTCCTGTCTATTTATAGCCCATAACTGGACCTACACCACAGCAGCTTCTCTGTCACCCAGTAACCCCTCTCCAGCAGGGAGGGGGGGAAATCAAGAAAAGGAGAGGACACTCACAGGCTGAGAGAAAAATGCATTGAACGAAACAGCCAAACTAACCCCAAGCGCCAATCCAAAGTGGACAAAGCTGTACTCACCCCAGTCAGTGCACAGCAGCCATAGCAAACAGGAAAGTGGTCCTTAGGAGCAGGATGGCAAGGTAAACCCTCCAGGGAGGAGGATTTAACTCACCCGAGCGAGTCGATAGAGGGAGCCCCCACCCTCAGCCAACTCCTACTTTATACTGGTGTGGGATCCACCTGTGAGCCAGCTGGAGGCAGCTGCCCTGGCTGACTCCACACTGCTCATGGCTGGCCTGGGGGTCTGACCCACAGAAACCAGGACAACTAGATTATTTGGGTCTCATTGCTGAAGTAGGTTTGAAAGCACAAAGTAACCCTTTGCTCCAGTTGTACACGCTCCTACCTGTATATTCCTGCTTAATAAATGACAAGCAGCAGTTTGTCAGATCTTCAGGGAACTAATTGTAGTCGTCTGCAACTTAGTGGTTGGTTGGTTCTGTGAATTGAATTGTGAGTTCTTGTGTTTGTAGGTGTGTTTTGTAAAACACAAAACTCAGCTAAGAATTGTAAGTGAGGTTTCATTGGCTTACATGCAGTAAGAAATGTAGACCGTATAATAATAAATAATTTCTATGAAATAATTAATTATGACAATAGATGATTAATTAATGCAGAAGGAGAACCCAGCGTGGCGTGGTGGATGATAATCTTTGACACTGAACGGAGAGAACAGCATTAATCTGTTCTGCTGGCACACATGAAGGAACAGGGAGATTTGTTTAGAAAAGAAAATATATTTAAGGATCCGATAACATCATCGCTTACGTGCCCTGATTTTGAACACACAAACAGTCTGTGCATCAACCACGCCGCCTGGCACCTCAGGGAACATTAGCTCATTGCATGCTACAAAAGCATGTAATAAGACAGTAAATAACTGTACATAAAAAGAGCCTTCCAATATCAGGGGTTAATGAATTGTGATGCTGGGAAATACTCTTGAACTCATTTAACCCTGAGTACAAAGAGCATTATTTGCGTTAAATGGTAGCAAGGGATTAAGAGAGCTGCACTGATAATTCAGACTAAAACTGATCTAATTGTGCGAGGTCCACACTCGACTAGATGATCTTTTGAGGTCCCTTCCAATCCCTGATGATTCTACGAGTCTATGAATTTGTGGGCCTCAGAGACTCTTCAAACTGGGTGGCAAATGAACACGAAAAGGGACTTTGTGTAGCTAGTCATGTTGAAAAAAATATCTCCAGATGATGTGTGCAGCAACAAAAGTTAAACCACACCTCTAAATCGTCAGTGTTTCCTACACTGGTAACGCCCGTAAATTGTAAGAAATGCAGCCGTCAGAAGGCAAAAGATTAAATACTTTGGGTGGCTGAACAAATTAATGATTGCATTCACACTTGGAAGGCTGCATAGCATTTGGTTATGCATCGTTTCAGAAATTAAATCAAATCGGAGTCTACCTGGCGCTACGTGTTCAAGGCTGCTTTTAGAGAAGTTTCATAACATTCGGAGATGACGAAGTGTTTGCTCATCAACTGCTCCCGCAGTTTTTGTCTCTCCTGTATTCTTCCCTCTAGAAGAGGGTTTGCATGTCCCAAACACATCACTGCTGACTCCAGCCTGTATGTGTCCTGTACTCGTAACGAGGAGAAAAACCACAGCCCTGTGCCCCAACTCTTTTTAATAACAATTTACTGTTTTCTTTGAGAATGTAAGTGTAAACCCACCTGGACGTGTTCTGTGTGACTTGATCTAGGTGATTCTGCTGTGGCGGGGGGATCTTTTGGGGTCCCTTCCCTAATGTTCTGTGATTCTGTGACACAGCTACATGTGCACATACTCTAGTATGTGTGTGTATAATACCCTGACAGGCTTGGGGCATTTACCACACCTCTAGCGATCCTGTTCCAGTGCTTGACCACATTTTGGATAAAGGAATGTCTCCTAATATTCAGGGAGAAGACTCTTATGGTGGGTATTGCAGCACCTAAGGTTACAGCTGGTGTGGTCTACCTCTACCGTAGCAACCTTCTACAGTGAATCTGAGTTTCTGCCAGAAAGAATAAAATAATAATTACCTTTTCTTGTTTTGTTAATTAAAAAAAAATGAATCTGTCTTTGTGCAAATTAGAACGAAGATTATAGTGCCTGGTTTTATTTTTTCCCATTTGTCAGGGATGTTTACGGTGAAATAAATTACACGAATTTAGTCACAAGAACCAAAAAATAAATATATTATTTCATTTTTAAATAAGAAAGCAATCGTGCTGCAGTTAGAGTCTGTAGATTTCCTGCCTAGGAAAATCTACTCATTTGACTAGACGTGACCTATTAGTTCAGAAGGTGCTACAGCATTGATCCTGCCTCGTTAATGTCCTCATTAGTGTACTTGACTAAATTTCTTTAATAATTTATTATTGCTAGGCTGCGGTAGAATAGGCTTTGCTGATTCCAGCTCGAGAATTTTGTACAAAGCAGGGGTTTGATTTTGTAATTATTCTCTGGGCTTTTGATATGTAGTAGCCTAGAGAGCCTGAAATCTAGTAAAAATAGGTAATTGCTTATTGTACTGAAGGACGTTTACAAACAAGGTCATGAAATCAGATGCGCTGAAACACAACAGAATTTCTGCAATTCTACATTGGTCAATGGAGTTTTATTAGGCTTTTATCCAAACACACGTATTTAAATGAACCTGTCTCTCCATGGAGGCTGGAAGTCTTCCTCTTTTGTTAAAAATGCATAAACATTTTCAGCTGATTCCAGCGCTGCTGGGGAAGAACTTCATATGAACCAAGCAGCATCTCATGTGTGACCTTCTTCCTACACTGCTCTCAGCGCAGCTGCTTGCGTGACATTTAGTAATGTCACAGGAGTCAATTGTTCTTTTTAAGAAATGATAATCAGGATGACTTCTAGTCTCAGCTCCTTGCCTACATTTGTCCATTTACATTATTTCCATCTGCTCTTAAGGTCCAATCTCTGTGCTAAGGAAATGCGGTGATATTTGTTGGTAATGCTGCAAAACCAGCAGCAAAGAGATTGCCCTGTATTTTAATTTGGGCTTCCTGTAGCTCATCTTGCATTCTTTATACACGCAAAGGTCCTGATAAACTCGGGAGAAGTTTGAATGCCTGAAGAATGGAAATTAGACCTTTTGTCTGTGTGCAGCGAGGAGAGGTTGACCGCTGAGCGATAGCTCCAGCGTGCTGGATGTTATTTCCTCATTAGCAGTTTGTGACTGCAGTGTTACACGGAAGATGTTTCGTATGGGCTGCTCTTCTCCTGATTGAATTGTACACGCTGGGACGTGCTGGATAGTTCAGGAATGCACAAAGGAGGGAAACAATCATTTGATATGCTCCACGTTTTCCATTATGAATGCACAGGGGATTGTATGGAGATTACTCCTAAGACATGTCTCGTATAAATACCTGGAGCAAGACAGTAACGTTGTGTATGAAGCTGCTGGGCCTCCAATGGAACCAGATCTTTGAAGTAAAAGGAATATCCAGATCTTCAATGAAATTATCCCCTTCATTTTAATAACTAAGGGCAATAATAATTCATGCTCTTCACACTCTCTGCTTGTGCATTGCAATGAACCGTTTGCATAATTAAAAACCCTATGAGGTCTGGGAATGACTTTCTACAAACACCTTATTTTCTCAATAATTTCTAAAGTCAATCTATAATTTTCAGTACTTACAGAGCTAAAAAAATAAACCCACAAAAGTGTAACAGGATCATGTAATCCTAGTGCCTTTACTAAAAACTTATAGTTAACATTGTATTATCGTAACGTTATCATTGCTTCTATTCTAGAATCATAGAACTTTTGTCGGAAGGGACCTTCCAGTTCTGTAAGACTGTTTCCAGTTTCAACCTTCCTGCCACAGGCAGAGGCACCTTCCACTAGACCGGGTTTTTCAAAGCACCACCTGGCCTGGTTTTGAACACCTGCAGGAACGAAGCATCCACAATTTTCTGGACAATCTGTTCCAGCATCTCACCACCCTCACAGTAAAGAATATCTTCCTAAAGTGTAATCTAAATCTACCTTCTTTCAGTTTAAATCCAGTAACCCTCATCCTATCACTGTGCTTTCTGATAGAGTCCTTCCCCATCTTGCACAACCAAGTTGTGAAGAACAAATTCAATGAAGAACTAAAGTCATCATAAACTGACCATAGATAAAGGTTTTCCAGAGATTAGGAAACTGTGACTTGGTCTAGGTGGTCCTGCTGTGGCAGGGGGATTGGACTAGATGATCTTTTGAGGTCCCTTCCAATCCCTAATGTTGTGTGGTTCTGTAACTCTGTGAAGTAAGTTCATCATATGAAAATGCTGATTGTACCAGCAAAAGTAAATCGCTTCACAAGTTCTTTCTGAAGACATATTCCTCCACAAGTTGTTGACTAACAAAACCAGAATGAAACTGCAGAAGCTAGCACAGTGCACTCAGGTTGTACTCAGGTTGTACTCCTTCATTTTCTAAAAGAAGGGTTTATTATAGCAGCAATTTGGTTATGGACCGAATATCTCAGACATTATCGAAATGTCACAACTTATTTGAAACGAGGGTTAAAGCACTAAAAAGGTCACTTTTTCATGAACTATACTGTCCAAAGAGGCAGGAGCAGGTTTCAAGAAGGAATAGTCTTGAGAAAGGGTTTCTGAGCTAGTCCACATGCATTAACTACACTGATATCTGGACTACAGCTATGCTCTTAATAAATGGGTATCTAAATTTTGCAGGAGAGACAGCACTTAATCATACAACAAATCACAGAACATTAGGGATTGGAAGGGACTTTGAATGGCCATGTAGTCCAGTTCCCCTGCCAGTGTATCCAGAATGCAGGATTTGGTGAATTTACATGAGGAGAAGCCACGCTGCTATCATTTCATTGAACTACCACACAAGCAGCAACAATAAGTGGAATAGTTATTGCTTTAGTTCAGGTGGATAAGGCTTCACATTTAAGGGAAAGTTAAAGAAAGAATATGGAAAGAATTAGTTACAACATTAGATTTACTACCCTAAAAAATAATCTAGCACTTGCCAAACATTGTCAAAAAGTGAGCAAAAATAAAAGAAAATATACATCTCACTGCTTACATTTTATTGTTTCCTGTGGAAATTTCATAAATAACATTGACTACGATAACAGAAAGAATTCACAGAATCACAGAACTGTAGGGACTGGAAGGGACCTCGAAAGACCATCTAGTCCAGTCCCCCCACCACAGCAGGATCACCTAGACCAAGTCTCACAGGAACATATCCAGGTGGGTTTTAAACATCTCCAGAGAAGGAGAGTAATGATTACTTTTGTGTTGTATGTTGAGTATTGAAAGGTAAGTCTCTCTTTTCAGCTGGTGTCCAGTTCTTCATATCTTGCATCTAGTGCTTCAGTGAAAATGTTTTAAAGGCTTGGTTTCAATAATTCTTCACATACTTTAACGACTGGAGGCAACATCTTTTTTTCCTTTAACACTAAAACTATACTATGCCAAACTAATGGTTTCCTGGAGATTTCTGTTTAGTTTTGCTCCATTACTCAATTCATGGCTCAATGTTCAGCTTTTTCTACTGAGTTGCTAATTGCCCAAGGTGTAGACAATCCAATACAGAAACAAATTGGTTTTACTTATTTTTCCAATCTATTTTATTTCCTTTCTTTGCTGTTATAATGTAGCAGGTGAAATGACCTTGTTAAAAACCCGGAAGATTAATCTCCAGTGTTTAGTTATTAGTCACATTTTGTAGTTTCATAGTAAATGAAATGGTTTAAATGCAAGAGATTATATTACTAGATAGGACAGAGACTGAAGATCTCTTTGTAAACAAACTATAAGCACTGTAATGTTTCTAAACTTTACACAAACAATGTTTAGAAGCAATTAATAAAGTGATGATGACAACTGAGCAATACTCTTTGTAGTTTAACCTCATTCTCTCATCTAAGAAATGATTAGATAAACAGATTATGTGAACCCAAGGGCATAAAGACACCTGCCCCTTCCTGCTTGCTATGACTGAAATTCTCACATGCAAGAAAAGAGTGGCATTGGAGCTTTATGCATATCGCAAAGCTTTTTGAGTATTCTCTCTTGTTGCTTTGGACACCTTTCATTCTGTGTTTAAATAGTCCATTGTCCCAGAGAGGTCTGAGAAAAGAACAGTGTTCATACAAATGCCTGTTTGCATAGACATCCTGCACTGGGGGAAAGGTCATGGGATTTCAAATTCGAACATCTACAGTAAAGTTTAATGACAAAATAGGTCAACTCAAGCTTTAGTCAAATAGAAAGGTTTTTTTAATTATTTTATTATATTATTTTATTATATTATATTATTTATTGTATTATTTTAACCTATATGGGTTATATAAAAGCAACAACTTTTTCACTAAATGATAGCAGCATCACCCACTGTACTCACTATTCCTTAAAGTAATGGGTTCTGAATGAATGCACACACAAATAGATTATTCAAATTAAATGTGAAGAATTTAATTTCTAAGTTCTAATTGAATGTGAAGAATTCTAATTTCTAAAAACCAAAAATAGAAAAAAAGAAACTTTACCTGTAACAAACATACTCAACACATAACAAAAGACCACGACAAGCTCAGCACATAAGAAAAGGCTAGATTCTGACATATATCAAAACGCTTCAAATCAAGAATTACTTAAATGAAATTAGGAGACAAGCTTTGCTGTAAATCTCACAAAATTAGAGTAGAACCAAGCCCTTCAGAGCACTGGAATGGGCTGCCCAGGGGGGTTGTGAAACCTCCTGCTCTGGAAATGTTTAACACCCGACTAGACATGTTCCTGTGCAGCTTGGTTTAGGTGGTCCTGCTCATGGCAGGGGGTTTGGACTAGATGATCTTTCGGGGTCCCTTCCAATCCCTAATGTTCTGTGATTCTGTGAAT
The DNA here is from genome assembly GCA_028565055.1 of Phoeniculus purpureus. NCBI lineage: Eukaryota > Metazoa > Chordata > Aves > Bucerotiformes > Phoeniculidae > Phoeniculus > Phoeniculus purpureus. Next base: position 4,868 of record JAOXOE010059250.1, on the reverse strand, counting down.
ATTTCCTTTTTAAAGACTTTTAAAGGGAAAACTCTTTGAAATGAAGTCATGGATGTCAATAGAATTGTAGGTTTCATTTGAAAGCTTTAAGACAACCTACTCACCTTAAATACATCAGCTCATCGAATGACTATCATGGCAACTGACGCACTGCAAGGAGTCTTGAGCTGTTTTCAACACTCTAGGGACAGGTATCATTTTCAGTCAACTCTCTGCATAATGTCTTTGCACTGCCTGTGTCAGCCTCTAAAAAATTATGAGGCAACATAAATATACTTCTGCTGAGGAAAGCACCACTAACCTCAAAGTCTTGAGGTAAATAAGAAGTCTCTTGTAAATTTCTGGGGTTTAAGAGTTTTTTTGTTCAAAGCTAAGAATTTGCTGCTTTAGTAGCAAAATCTATCTTTCTAACATAAAGCTTGAAACAAACACACAAAGGTCGAGGTCTCCTATAACTACAGAACTCCTATACGTTACGTACCATAGGAGTATGTAACTTGTTCTCTCTTGGTATACCGATCACACTGCAGCAGCCTTCCACAGCTGGAGAAAGAATTAGAACTGTCTTTAGCTTTCAGCCTGCTAGTCATGTGCCAGCTATGGTAAAGAACAGAAGAGCAATGCTAAGAATTGTGCTCCATTGACATTAATATAAGGAAAAAAACCTCCTGTTTTCTGCCAAGATGATTTTTAATCTTAATTTCCCCCTTCATTAGTGGATTTAAGCCAGGTTTACAGCTGAGTCCCACAGTTCTGCTGTTTCATAGTGCACTAGCCTTAACGAAAAGAATATAAAGTCACAGACTCTGGAAGTATTCACCTTTCTATCCTCTCTGGTCTATTTCTTTCTAATAGTGATCTTGTAGCACATTTGGAGCTCAATTCACAGCTAAAGAAAAATATTTACTTGTCTCCTCTGAGAGGAATTTGAATATGCCTTTCCTAGATCTAATAACTAAGCAGTAATTATAGAATCATAACAGTTATTGAACCCGTAATTATTGTTTTAACACCGTGCTAATGCTATGCAGTTAGATTTCCAGCGTGCTTCCCAACGAGTTTTGGGTGCACAGCCCAGCTGCCTGCTGATTCCACCTTGGGCTGGGAGCCAGACATGCTCAATCCTTTCTTTTTCTCTGCTTGGGGGGCAAACCAAGTACTGAGGCCGAGCAGGAAACAAAGAATTCATCTACATTAGTGATTAAGAGCACAGCAAGGGTTGTTTCTGCTAGTGAGTTTGGAGTCATGTTGCATGCACTGAAGTACCGTATCTCTGCAAGAAAACTAAGACTGAAGTTACAGGCTTGGTACCATGGCATGCACCCCACTTTAAAGTGGAATCCCAGTGCTTAGTCCCAGGGGAAAATATATCCCAGCAGTTCTCCAGTAGCTTGCATCTACAGGTGCAGTGCTCTGTTGGTGTTGGCGTGTTGTCTGGATATTTCATACCCCTTGTGAGTTACAGGTGCAGGGTAGAAACCCAGGTAGTAGATATGCAACAAATTTCATTGCCAGACAAGTAATGGGGACATATCACAGAATCATATTAGGGATTGGAAGGGACCTCGAAAGATCATCTACTCCAATCCCCCCACCACAGCAGGATCACCTAGATCAGGTTGCACGTGGACATACCATGTAGTACCATAATAGCTTGAACAAGTTAAAGTGATTTCAGTTAAGTTAAATTCATAGATTCATAAAGTATTTCTAATTTCTTTGTGCAACATGATTTTATGCCAAGTACAGGACACTGCCAGAATTCCCAATGATCCCTCAGTGATTAAGATATTTCTACTGTTTATGATATTCTGTAATTATTGGAGCAAGAAGTAAATAATCAAATAATAAATGTCAATTAGCTGATTGTTTGCCTCTTTGCTTACCACGGTACTTACCTGTTATATATCAATTATTTTTGATCAGCAAGTGCTTCCACAGGCAAATAAAGCAGAAATTAGCTGAAAAGTGTGATGCTTAATGACTGCTGTTATAGAATCATAGAATTATTAGGGATTGGAAGGGACCTCGAAAGATCATCTAGTCCAGCCCCCCTGCCACAGCAGGATGACCTAGACCAAGTCACACTGGAACACTATTTCTATTGTCATACATGTGTAAAAGAAGTAAAAAATCAGGAAGATGAAGTAGTTGAGCATTTCATTTCCGTTGGTTTTTCGTAAAGTCCTGCTGTCAGAAGCGAGCTGCACTCAATGAAAACAGAAATGTTGTTCTTAGACTCTAATTACGACATTTAAACAGGAATTTCATTCTTCTTTCCAACGGAGTGAAATAATTGCAGTTCAAAATTTAAACCAACAATTTTCCGTTTAGGAACCTCCTCCAAGCTGGCAGGAAGGTGATCTTTGCTTTTACATTTTTCTGTTCTATAAACTGCCATTTTCACAGGGTTTGAATGAGACTGCCTTGTTTGCTTGTCTTCAAGCAGAAAGACTTTACTGCAACTGAATGGGTACTTGAAGCTGCTCCCATCCCCACACCCAAGCACTTTGCAGCAGCTGTGTGAGACAGGAGTGAGAGTATGTGAGACACAACTCTGCAGATGCCAAGGTCAGTGAAGCAGGAAGTGGAGGAGGTGCTCCATGTGCTGCAGCAGAGATGCTACTACAGTTCACAGGCAAGGCCAGGGTGAAGTAGTTTGTCCTCACATTATCATACTTCAGGTTTATAGGTGTGCCTTTTAAAAAGCTGATCTTTAAAGATAACCTTCCTTACATCTGAATTATGACTACAACGCTGCTTGTTACTACACACAACAGGTTCAACGTTTTCTCTCCTAGGTCGTGCCATCACAGTTTTAACTAGAGATAAAACCAGCAGAGAGCTTCTCCGTACATGAAAAGGTTTCTCCCTGGAGGAGACAATCAGTTTTCTAGGCTACCTATCTGTTAGACCAGAGTTATTTCCCACCACTCAAAGTCCATTTTAAGGGGTTTTTTTCCAATTTCATTCAATAAGATTCAGACCAGTTTTTAAGTCAAGACTGGGAAGACATAAAACCAAACCAAAACTCATTTTTACCTTGCGTGTAGACTAAAAAATTTCAAACTGGTGTTATGCCACAACTATTTCAGCTGCTTCTCTTATTCACTGCTTGTTTTCGAGCTTCATCTTTCATAGGATCACTACCTACAAATGTGTTTAAGAAGAAGATACCTTCTGTGCATCGGGGGAAGTGTGACGAGCTTTAATATGCAGCAGAAGCCATCCACAAAGCAGTGAGTTCATGGAACTGTAGAGATTGGAAGGGAGCTTTGGAGCTCATCTAGTCCAACCTCAATGCTATGGGTTCAGCTCTATCAAACTAGAGGAATTTCTTACATTCTCTGGCATATATTAACTTAAAATTATGATGAAGGCTGGTTGCAGTTGTTGTAAGGCTGGTAAGTGTCTCCCAGGGTAAATACAAAAAGTATACATAAATAAAAATTAAACCACAGCTAGATCCTCGATCATAGTTTTGCAGCACTTGTCCATGTCTGAAAATGTAGGTACTGTAGTGAGCAGTGTATAGAGCTCTAGATGTCTCACACACTATAGCAGGAAAACTCAATGCATTTGGCAACACTGCTAAGCGGTGCTAGGGGTTTTGTATTTTCTTGACCCTACATTATTGAAAAGCTCTCCCCCAACCCCTAATGATTCTATGATTCTTCACTTGCAGTAGTGATCCTGACATCATTTGAGCTGTTGCAGAAAGATCATAACATAACAAAAGATTATGGGTCGGAGAGGAGAGGAGACGGGGCCAAGTAAGCTCTTCATCTAACCGTCTTGTGATTGTGGAATTGTCCTGGAGCAAACTTTTGAAAGGTTTCCTTTAGAATAACTGTACTAGAGATTTTACTGAGCTTTCTTTTGCCTAAGGCATTTAATCATGTGTCAGCAGAGCTATTGGAAAGCATTTTGCTGCCAGTATAAAGATTTCTATCTAACTCTACTTCTAGTGACTTTTAAGGAGATTAACGCAGCACAGGTTTTAAGAAAAATAGAGTTGAAAATGTTGGCTTTGCTCTCACACATGCTGAAGCCTAATGAAATGATCTCAAGTTACACCAGGGGAAGTTTAGGTTAGATATTAAGAAAAAATTCTTCCTTGAAAGCACCACCAGGCGTTGGAACAGGATGCCCAGGTAAGGGGCTGAGTCATTATCCCTGAACACGTTTTAAAAGTTGTGTCGATATGGAGCTTAGGGACATGATTTAGTGATGGCCTTACAAAAGTTAATGGTCAGACTCAATGACCTCAAACATCTTTTCCAACCTAGACAATTCTATGATTCTATGAAACTGTAACGATCAATACAAGCAACACATGCGCGGCACACAACAGCGGGCTCTTCCTATTGTAGGCAGACGGTGTAAGTCTATGTAAGTACAACATGAGAAGCGTTTAACCTGTGGACAGGGATTGTTGTGCCAGCATTGGCCTTGATTTTAAAACTTTGATTGATTTTGGTCTACAAGGGTTCACTGTATGTGTATTATTTTAAGAACATTTGATTTCTGAACTTTCATACTGTGCCTCATAACTGGTTACTCTCTTACAATAGGAATGGAAGGAAGAATCTAGTGACTAATGACTGCTGCTAGATTGTTAATTTCCTTCTGTTATAATCACTGGTTATAAGAGTTTCCCTTATTTTGAAAATGCTAATTTTCTACAGGAAAAGCACAATAAGGAGGCAGTAGAGACATTGCTAAGTGACACGTTTTACATAAGAAATATGTATTCATTAGTGTTTTCTAAATACTTATTTAACTCATATTATAGAATCATAGAATCATTAGGGATCGGAAGGGACCTTGAAAGATCATCCAGTCCAATCCCCCTGCCACAGCAGGAT